>JAPDOI010000747.1:0-7500 GCA_029168955.1 Aplectana chamaeleonis
TACATAGCGTCATATCGAATTCCGGCCGATAATGATGAAAACATTGTGGCGCGTTGCCTGTCGTGAAAAGTATGGAACTGAAGGTGTGCCGAAGAAAACCGAAGGCTAGAAAACCGAAATGAAGGTTCATGAATGCGGAATTCATGATTGAGTGTGGCTGGAGAAGGGAGTGTGCGCTTCCAAGCTGGCTAGGCAAAGGCCACAACGCCGTTTCCTGGAAATAAAATACAAACCATACCTACTCAGACAGCTGAGGGTTCCGATTCGACCATGATAGGCTTTCGATTCGACTACAAAGCGCTCTGGGCAACGATACAAACCCGCACTTTTCGAGGGCGGGTTCACGTGGCCTAATCATCGTCGAAGTCAGAAGCACGTGCAGCAACGCATAGGCGTTCCACTCGGCCACGATAAGCTTTCGATTCGACTACGATGCAGTCTTGACGATGAATTACCCACGATCCTCTCGATTGGACGCATTGATCGGTCGCTCCGCAATTGGTCAGGCGCCTGTCAACCGCAAAGCACGTATGGGAGGGGCCCCTTCCCATAGAGAGCCCCATCCCTCCTAGAAACTGACTACGTGTCAGCCTCCGAGCGATTTTTTGACCGCTGAGAAGGTTTACACCACGGTTCTCAGCGAGGGGAGCTCCCTCGCTGTCGACCGTGGCGAGGGTGATGTTCCTGTCGCGAACTGCTGTGGGGGGTGACCCCCTGCTGCGGGCCGTGACTTGGACCGTATCGTTGTTGGGGGAGACCTGCTCCCGTCAAAGGGGTGGGACGCCGCCCCCAGCGCCACGTGCTTCTATTATAGGAAGACGTGCTGAGGCCGGATCCATCATTGCGTTATCCCTGAGTTTGCAAATTTGGGTTTCTTTTCAGCGGCAGAATTTGCGCGGGCCCAAACGCTCTGAACCCAAACCAAATCGGCAAACCCAGGGTGAATGCAATGATGAACGCAGCCTCTGCTGCGTGGGAAACAGGGGCGCGGCAAGGGTTTTGTTTCTCTGCGCCACGTACTCCTATCGAACAGGCCATGTGCTGCTGCGAAAGTTCCTTTCAACTCGACTAGGTATCCAATTAGAAAGCCTATCGTGGCCGAATCGGACCTCCCAGTATCTGAGTTGCGAATGTAGGAGTTGGCTAACAAATCGTGCCCACGGACGGCCCACCTATGGGGCTGGGCAACTTACAAGGGAACTTCTTTTGGTTAAAGTGGCCATTCCGAATGAAATGAAGTTTTCTGAACCAATTTTTGAAGGTTATGCCTGATTAAGACCTTCGCAGCTGTGTGCAATCCCTCTGAAAGAAATTCTGAGATTTTCCAAGCGTCGCGAAAATGCAAGGCAATGTCTAGGTAGTTTTGAAAATTTCTTTGGATTTAGCTCAAAACTTGATTAGAGAAATAATCTAGGGGCTGATCACGAATCTAGGGTTCGTTTCTCGAATTTCGGAGGTTTACGGTAGTTCACGGTCGGCACCATGCCATTTAGGGGGCGGAACGCTACCTTAAGGTTTCGAAAATCGAAAAATGGACATCAAATTCGTATTCAGCACCCAAAATAACCCCCGCATAGAAATTCTGAGTCAAACCTGAGACTTTGACAAACCCACCGCAATCTGTGTAATTTGTCAAAAATTGATTGATCGGGATGACACTCATGTCAAGCACTTCAAATAATCCCAGAGAAACTTGTTGAGCCACATCTATCGCTCCATTCCGGAAATCGCCAAAAGTCGCGTTTTGCCCTCGGAATTTCCCCCGATGGTGAGCTTTCAACGAATTTAGCCGAAAACATTGGGAAATTACAAATAAACCTCATATTCGCGAAACGCGATCAGCACTCTGAATGACCCCCTGGGAGAACTTAGAGTCAAATATGAAACAATTTTCTTCAACACTTTCAGAGCCCCCTGGTTGATATACATAGGTATCCTGCATTTCGGGGTTAAACACATCTCCGTTTACCGCGGGCATCTGCGCGCGTATTCTGCGCCTCCTTCTCCCCCCACAATTTCCCGCTGTCTCTCCCCTGGCCTCGCATAGGCGCGATAGAATCTGTATAAGTAAAAAACGCTACTACTCCGTTCAAGGTTTGGAGAATGAGCGTCCACCTCCACATTGCACAGGGGTTGTTTTGAGCACTGCTTTGTTCAAGACTATAGTAGGCGGCCCCGATAGTCACACTCGGATTCTGAATCCAGAATGGTTCTAGAAATGTAAATTTCTTATGGAATGGCTGCTATAAATTTTAGGCACCGGAAAGTGGTAAACTTTGAGAGAGAGGGTTTAAGAGCAGGTCAAGCGAAGGATTTAGAAGTACGCATATTTCGGCCCACCAATATGAGAAACTTAGGAACCTTACTTCAAAACACCATGAAAATAAATTGGCCACGAATATTGCTTCTCCGGTCGCTGGAACAGAGACAGACTAAACATGTGTAGTTCCACCTCCTTACAAAAGGAGGTCGACCAGCCTCGTTTTAGACCGGTAGAGCACCACCCATTCGTGATGTGAAAATGAAGTTTCAGGGAGCGCTTATAGCCAGTAACAAGTCAAAAGCAATACAGAGTCGCTGTCCGTTGTATGGTCAAAGATTATATATTGGTCAGAAGCGGAAGCGACTAGTGACGCTAGCAGCAGGGTCAAGCAAACCGTTGTCCAGGACCTCGAAGGAACTATGCATCCCCCTTAGTAACCAAATTTTTGTGAAAATAGCGCAATTTTTTACGCCCCCCTTCGGGAAAAGTTTTTCGACAGTCCCAAGACCGAAAGTTTTCAAACGAAAAATTTTAATCGTGTCTTTCATTTCACTTTTTCGAGTTTTTGGCTTACTGAAAACCTCGGCTGGTTTTTTTTCATTTTCACACCCGAAATTTTTTCTCCTTCCCGGACATCTTCTTTTTCAAATGCCGCCCCTCTGGCGACAATTGTCGCTTGTCGCCAGCTGTGAACGCTTTTTCAATGCTCTCAAAGAGAATATAATTCAGCAATTAAAAACGCCAAAATGTCTTCCACCTCATATTTATAACCTACATAACGTCCAGTAGTAAAAACTATATTAACCAACTCGCGTCAGCACTTTCCGTGGCTGCTCAATTGGATGATGTTCCAGTAGCTGTATGGCAGAGACCTAAAATCACAAATCAGTCTTCTAAGAAAACCTTGAAATCAGCCAAGCACACCTTTGAAAAAACAATCTGTTGTGCAGAATGAAAATAGAATAAATGAGAATGCAAAACAACTTACTGGTTTACTTGACTGGTCCCATGAATCGTCCGGATATTCCATGAGTTCCTCAAGCTGAAATGTGGAATAAAGACAGTCTGAGTGCCGTATCCTATTTCTTATTCCTTACGAGAAGATATGCTCACTAAGTGTAGGAACATAGGAAGAGGTCAACACCAATCTCTTGATTTTTGGAGATAAAATTCACCTAAAATTCCCTCAAAGAATCATTGAAAATCCAGCTCATGCCTGAATTGTATGTTTGCTGTAACAAATTTTGCAACATCGGGAACAGTTCTGACCTTGAACTCCTTGCCCTCTATTTCGGAGTGTACCTTATTTCCGCTTGTAGCGGGCGTATCCTGTTTCTCCTCCCCCCCCCACACTTTCTCGCGTTGGCTCCGAACCAAAGGATTGGTGCTAGCGAGTTCCGGCAGCCTCCTTTCACCGAAAACTTCTTCCAGATGAAAAGCTTCCATTAAAAAACGCTTATTAGAAGTTTCAATTTTCGCGGAGAGCCTTTAATTGGTTCTAACATAGGAATCTGGAACAAATGTGGTTTTTGCGCGGATGATATTAAAGTGTGACCTATAAAACTCAAAGTAGCGGAAAACGAAGCACAATTAGAAGGCGAACGCTGTTGCAGACTTGGGGTTTATTCGAATAACGGATCAAAAAATCGACTATTCGATTATTTTGTATACGTTACTTGAATATTCGACTTAAAAGAGATTTCAAATATTTCGAAGAAAAAAGGTGTTTTCGAAAATCTGATTGATTTGCGAAATTGAATTCTCAGTGGGTTCGAAAAAGATATGCTCGACTTTTCGAATAATGAGTCAATTTTAGGTGGATGTGAATTTCAGATCTTCGAATCGTGAAAAATTTCTCTATCGTCTTCGTATACACTAGAAAAACATACTAAATTCCTGCTAACATTTTGCAATACTCACTAAGTATCTGAAAAGTTCGCCTGAATACCCTTTTATGAGATAAAAAACAGTTGCCCCATGTGTTCTTTCATCCAAAAAAAAACATGACATCCAGGAATTCGAAAGAGACACTTTTCTTGGGAATTTCGAAAAGGCATTATCGAAAATTGGTTCAATCGTAAGCTTTGAAAAAAATTCCAACAGTATTCGAAGAACATGAATATTCTATTCATTCGAAGAAAATTAAATATTCAGCTTTTCGAATATACGGTCGAAAGAATTGTTCCAAAATTCAAGTGTTTACTCAAATATTCATATGTATGTACTTACTTAAGTCCTCAGGAATCTCTCGCACCGAGCCGCCTAACAGATCGGCTCGTTCTCCGAATCTGCGAGTCCGCTACCGTTGCTGTCCGGGCTCCTCCCCTTCGCACTAGCACCAGGGGCGCGGAAATTACCAGGTTGTTCAATAAGTTTTGTCGTTCGATAAAAAAACACAATTTTATGGCTCAAAATACACTTTATTATTCAGTATAACTCCCTGAACATAAATACACTTGCTCCAACAATCCTTCAATCTGTGGATTCCATCCCTGAAGTGAGAATCCAGAAGGTCCGCAAAATACGCTTCAACTCTTGATTTGTTGAAAAACGCTTGCCACGCATAAATTTTTGAGTTCTGGAAACAAATGGTCGCTGGGGGCCAAATCAGGTGAATACGGTGGATGCTCCAACAATTCAAAGTTTAATTCATGGATTTTAGCCATTGTCAAAATGCTCTTGTGACACGGTGCATTGTCCTGATGATAAAGAATTCTTTCTTCTGCAAACCGGGTTTTTTTTCACGAATTTTTTTTCAACTGGTCCAGAAAGTTGCAACAATATTCAGAATTATTTGCTTTCTCAGTTTGCAAGTAGTCCACAAACGAAATTCCTTTCGCATCCCAAAAAAACTGATGCCATAACCTTCTTGGCTGATTTCCGGACATGAACTCGTTTCGAAGCCGAACAACCAGGTTCACACCAATCTTTAGACTCTTGTTTTGATTCAGGATCATGGTGGTAGACCGGAATCTCATCCATAGTGAATAATCGACGCACGAAATCCACTCTATCCTTTTTAAAACGCTCCAAATGCTGCTGAGAAAATCGCATTCGAATGTGTTTTCGTTTCATTGTTAGCGAATGCGGCACCCATTGTGCTCACAGCTTCCTAAAACCTAAAATTTCACTTAAAATATGGCTCACACTGCCTAATTATATGAGTAGAGCCTCTACTGAATCTCTCTCAGTCAATCGACGATATTCCAAAACCATATCCTGTATTTTGGCTATGGCTTTTGGTGTTAACGCGCTTTTCGAACGTCCATCACGTGGATCGTCTTCAAGGCTTGTACGACCACGTTTAAATTCAGCAACCCATCTTTCTACTGTTCTAATTGTAGGTGGACAATCATACACTTTCAAAATTCGTTCGTGAATTTCTTTTGGTGCTACACCTTCCAAAAATAAGAATTTTATCACTGCACTATACTCAATTTTTTCCGTTGCTGTGACAAAGGACTTGTAAACAAGGAATGAATTGACAGATTGAAATGAAACTTCACATACGTTCATACGAAGAGTGTACCAACAAAACAAAAATAATATTGGGCTAGTAGCAACGCCCTCTCTTATCGAACGACAAAGCTTATTGAACAACCTGGTAGCAGAACGAGCCAAACTTTCAGGCGGCTCAGATTTCTGCTCGGCTCGGTTTGGAGTCGAGAATCGCCCGAGTCGTTCAAATCGAATAGAGGTCTTTTAAATTATGCAATCGATTAAAAAATGAGCGGTCGAATTTGAATTCATTCATTCGTGCAGTGGATTTAAAAGGGCCCTATTCGGGAAATCATCCGGTAAAATACTCGGGATTTCGTTTCTCGGTACAAAATCACAGCTCCTTCCTCTGAGTTCACATATAGAGAGTCCGAGTGAGGCTGTTCACACACGCCGTTGCCTCCAGCCATCTGCACACAGCTGACTGGAATACTAATCGATATTCGTATTATGTTTCTGCTAATTGATTAGCAAGTAAAAATGTTTCAAAATTTGGAACAGAAGGAGGTTTCTTTGACAATGGGCACCATGAAAAGCAGAGAAAAATTATGAAATCATGAAACGAGTAGAATTGTTTTTAATATCAAGTTTCTTAGAACACCAAGCTATCAAGTTCCTTAGGATAGCTCCAAAACTGGAAAATTGAGGAAGGAGAAGAGTTCCCAACTCGGACAAAAAATCTACTAAAACGAAAAATGTCTTTCACCATGGTGGATAAAAATGCACATAATGAAGCCAAACAGTCGCAGCTATGTATTGTATCAGTTTATAACCAGACACCCTTATTCGCAATCCTGACAGAAGGTATTAGACCATAAACAGTGAACAATACCACCAGTCAACAGTTTACAAAGGAAGGAAATCTTTGAAAAAATAAAAGGAAAAAATGTCTACGCGAGGGCCGCTTGAATCACGCGGCTGCCTCAATTACATACACAGGCAAGCTGGGACTTCGACAACAGGTTGATAAGTTGTCATCTCATAAACCGCTCCTTGTTGACAAGTCAAATTGCGCGTACCGTCGGCCTGAGACCTGCCGGTTGCTCAGCGACGTCCGCCTGTTGACAATTCGATGTTTCGCGTTTAGCGGCCTATTTAGCAGCAGTTCACATCCTTCAGGACTGTTTCATCTAGCTTAGGAACTACTTTAAACCGACACGCGTCGCGGTCGGTTCACCAAAACGCGTCGCGGTTGGTCGCCCAGCCTCCACTGGGGTCACCACCGGATAGGCAGGACCTCCAGATGCTGGCGAGGCCAATGTACCGCAAACTGCTGCACGCTTGTCATTCGTAGTATACCCGAAGAAAGCGTCGTATACTTCCCTTGTATCTAGAGCGCTAGCTGTGCGACAGCCCGACATAGACCAGATCACAACTCGCGGCCAGGGCCCCGCCGAATATAGGGGCGTTGGCCAGCGGTGACTCATGTTGGGCGGATCAACCTGTTGTAGACGCCCCAGTTCACATGAGTATGTGTAGCCTAGCTCCCTCATTTTGAGCCGGCCGAAGTGAGGATTAATGGGCCTATCATGTCAAAATCTCCTTATCACTGCTATATTTTGCAAAGCCCGACCTCTCCGCTACTTGCTCCGCCCGGACTCATCCGGGCAAGCTAAGTTTTACCTACACAGCTTCATAAAATCCTTCGATTTTTTGAAACGGTCTTGCTTGCCCACAACTTTTCACACTAAGCTGGGATCCACGAAGTACAAACAAGGGGCTACAGTTGGGTTTGCGGA
>JAPDOI010000747.1:12500-289454 GCA_029168955.1 Aplectana chamaeleonis
CACCTTCCAAAAATAAGAATTTTATCACTGCACTATACTCAATTTTTTCCGTTGCTGTGACATGGCGACACTAAATGGCTTGTAAACAAGGAATGAATTGACAGATTGAAATGAAACTTCACATACGTTCATATGAAAAGTGTACTTACAAAACAAAAAAATTTTGGGCTTGTAGCAACGCCCTCTCTTATCGAACGACAAAACTTATTGAACAACCTGGTACCTCCAACGAAAAAAAAACAATGTGAGCTCCCAAAGGGGAGGAAATCGAATGTCTATGGAATGAACTTGACCAACATGTTCAAAACCATGTCATACGCGTATTTTTTGGTTGAAAACGATGGTAAGTGATGTTGATTCCTCCCAACCTTCCCCTGACTCAATAGTAATCCACTGTTGGTTGAGGGGGATAGAAGGGGACCTCAAAGGACTGTTTTCAATTGTAAGACCTAAATTCGGTGGCATATGAGCACAAGATAACCCTACAACAAACTCTAATAAGAATCCAGCCGGTTAACCAAGTTTCATTAGCGGGAAACTTCAGAGGCCGGATTCATCAAAGCGTTTTCGATGAGTAAAAGTGACCATTAGTAAGAGGGATGAAAAAAGGAGCGAAGAACTCGACAAAATAACAAAGAAGTTAATCAAGAGGTAATTCATAGGAATTCGACTTCGAAAATCTCAAACTACAAAAAAAACTCACGATTTCACTCTTGCACTCCATATCAAAAATAGCACTCCACGTGACGGGAAGTCGCACACTATAAAAGCCGCGATCAACAAAAGAAAATATTGTATACAAGCCGAAAACCATTATGAAGGCATTTGAGCAACTGGCTACTACATCTATGCAAAATACCGGGAAGACTGGAATGAGACGTTCTCAACATAAGATCAAAGGTAGCATTTGTGATGTCCTTGTCGTAGGAAAATTCCCGTCCGCAGTTGCGGGTAACCGCTGTTGTACGAGTACCGTTGAGCTGCGTACTGCAACAGCGGCTGATCGGAATTTCACTTCGATGAGAACAGTGCTTGGGAACTCCTCGAAAAAAAAAATCAAGAACAACAAAGGGCTTTAAAATAGAAAAAAAAATTCGTTTTCGATACTGAGCGGAGAGGGTTACAAGAATTTGTAATAATGATTCGGCTAACAAACGAAAAATGCCAATGTAAGAATATTCGAATATTCGACTTAATTGGAAAATTAGAACATTTGTCAATTTTAAAATATACTTCAGTCGGGTTTTCAATGACTTACAAAAGACCTCGAATTATGTGCTTTTTTCAAATATTCGATCCCCTCAGGAGATGAAATTGGTCGGTTTTTCAAGGAATAGTTTTATTCAAAATATCTAACTACTCTCTGAGACTATTTTTTTCGGGATTTGGGACTTAAAAATAATAAATTTTCCGTGAACCGTGCCAATTCAGAAAACCGAGTTATCTCCATTTCGGAGCCAAATTTACTCTGTACCTTTGCGCGCCTGTGCGGAGCGAGGGAGAGGCAGTGGAATGTGTGTGGTGGGGAATGGGAGAAGAAGACGCAGCATACGCGCTCAGACGCACGCGACAAACGGAAAAATTTCAGTCCGAATAGAGGATAATCGGCTCCTTCAGAAAGTCTTTCCGAAGCCGGTTATCCTCTATTCGGATTGAAATTTTCGGAAAAAAAATTCTTCTCTTTCAGAATATCAGAACGATAAATTTTTTAGTACTTTCGGTTCACTAGAAAAGTGGGATTATTCGATTTTTCGAACATTAGATTCAATCGGGGGATCAAATATGTTGGTTTTTCGAAAATTGGTTTCGCAAGGCTCGAATTATCGGGTCTAGGTAATCGAGTTTCCAAAGGTCTCTCAATTATTAGCCTTGATTATTCGATTCATTCGAAAACTTAACATAGTCGGTTTTTGAGAGTAGTTTATTGAGTGGGGAACATGAATTATGTGAATTTTCGAATACTCTATTCATTCTGGATTTTAAAATATTCGATCAAGTTATTCGAGTTTCAAAAATAGATCGCTCATGATTTCAAATTATTAGATTTTTTAATATTTGGTTGAATTGGAAAATCATGATAATTTTCAATTTTCAAATACACTAATTTTCGAACACTCGGAAAAATGAAATGTTTGATTCTCTCGGAAAATCGTTTCATTCGAGATTTCAAGCTAATCGCTTTTTCAGATAATCGCTAGCGAGATTAGAACTAAAATACTCCACTTCCGATTGATAACGTTCTATCATGAAAGTTGAGGTCATTCGAAACTTTGTATAAATATTTGAATAACATGTCGAATAACTTAAAAATTTTCGAAAGATTCGGATAATACATACAGTCGGCATGACTCCTCTTGATACTTTGCATTCCCTATTGAAGGTTGGCGCAAAATCGGTGCCATATGCTATAACATACAGTTCACCTCCGCACTGCCGTTCAGTCCGCAAAGTGCACCCTGATGGCGAAATCGTGCTGCGGCGCGGTTGAGAGTATCCTCAGACAAGGATGTGGGGTCACCCGGACGCTTTTTGCCTCGGGTGCCCGAGTGATCCCACCGCCCGGGTGATCCCACATCCCTGTCTGAGGATACTCGCAACCGCGCCACAGCACGATTTCGCAATCAGCGCACACTTTGCGGACTGAACGGCAGTGCGGAAGTTAACTGTAGGTGCACCGAGTTTGCGCCAACCTGCAGTGGAGAACGCAAAGTATCATTTCTGAAAATTTAGCTTCCCGGCAAAAGTAGCGATTTGGCAATGTCATTAAGAAGTCAAAAAAAATTCAAAAGTGTCTTGAAATATCTTTAAAAAGTTATTTGGCGTAAAATAGCATGGAGTAATAAAAAAGCAGGGAAACGAAGTGAAATAACCAAAAAATACGATTTGGTGGTCGATCATTTCACAAGCTTCTCCGTTAAACTTATCAAAACGAAATCAAGCGCGCAACGGAAACATTAAGCCATTTTTGGAAGCTGTAATAAGGAAATAAGCATAGGTCAAGCTTAGGTGAACGCGAGGCTGCGTTTCATATCGTGCTTGATTTTGTTTTGATAAGTTTAACGGAGAGGCTTAGAAATGATCGACCACCAAATCGTATTTTTTGGTTATTTCACTTCGTTTCCTGCTTTTTATTACTCCATGCTATTTTACGCCAAATAACTTTTAAAGATATTTCAAGATACTTTTTGAAAATTTTTTGACTTCTTAATGACATTGCCAAATCGCTACTTTTGCCGGAAGCTAAATTTTCAGAAATTTCACATATTTTTTCCCAAAGGTTCCTTTCTGACTTCAATTTTCGCTCCACGATTTCCATTTCGGAATGATGAAACATCTAACAGACGATATTGTCGTATGGGTACAATTTTCAAAAGTTATGACCCAAAACAGTAAAAAATACCACTCATTGCAACATGTGAGAACACAATATTATCGATCATTAATACTTATTTGATCTTGCATGACGAGAAAAAATTCCCAAACAAATGACTTAGAGCCATCAGCAATCAAAAATCATTGCGGCATTTCGTGCAACAGGCGAAAAAATCGATATTATTGATTGGCATATATCGATGACTGATGAGCAAAATTCCTCAACCAAGAAAACCAATCCCAGAAGCAATCACCAATGTTCGCCGCATTTTGTGCAAAAAGCACGAAAATCGATAATATTGATTATCGATCGATGACGTGTCCTGAGCACGAATTCTGACCAGTTCAGTACTTAAACTCTGGTACCGCCGTAGTGACCTGTTGATTTCGATTATCACAGCGCGGAGCGGTGGCTTTTTCGTCGGAACCTCCTTATCACTAGCTATATTTCACCGAGGCCCACCGCTCCGCTGCTGGTATTGATCGAAATCAACAGGTCACTACGGCGGTACCAGGGTTTACCTCCGACAACCTGTGTTGATTGGCTGCAAATTCACCCACACACGCCGGTCTCCACAGCCGCAGCAGAAAAAAGCAGTTTTCGTGCTCCACGGCTAATTTAGTATGTAAACCCACGATTTTGAGGTACCCTTCACAGTAAAGGTGTCGAGTTCAAAATGGAATAGGAGCGACCTGCATCCATTTCCAGCCTCTTGTCCAAAAATGAGCTCCCTAGCTCAATTTTAACTGGTAGCACAAGATCGTGAACGCCGTCTGAAAAAAAGGAGATTAACAGAGAAAACTTGCGGTTTTTCAAAAATCTCTCAAATCCTAGCAAACCATTTTAAACCATTTCTGGGCTTGATTTGCAACTTTTTGCGCTCTTTTCAATGCAATTTAGAGCTAATTCCTACCTTCACCCTGAACTTAGATTTCGAAAAATGGGTTGCGCGCGTGGCCAGTTCAAAACCAAATCTGGTGCGCGCTTCGCGCGCACCACAATTAGGATCCATGCCGATGTGATATTTAATGTCAGTTTGCACCAATTTTCAGTCACTTAAATATTCAAAACGAGGCTCAAGCGGTTACTGTCACGTGGAACAAGGGAGGGGACGTAAACCTCTCCATAAAGTTGAAATTCGAAGGGGGGGGGGGACAGTGTAAGAATTTCGGGCCGCAAATTAAAGGCACGCGCGAAGTTCTCCAGAAGCGTTCGAAAATTTTCAATAAATTTTTAACAACTTGCAGTTCATTTAAAATTCCCCTTCAAATCGAAAAATTTAAGGTGCAAACAAAAATTTTTTATCACTCAACATTTTTGAGGATGTTGATTCAAAAAATATTAATTTGAAATAATTACTTGAACTTCCCATCATTTTTCAAATCACTCCTTTTTCATTCTTGTTGCAACATTAACAATCAGTGAGACTAAAATCGAATGAACGAACAATCTCAGTCGTGAAAATGCGAAAGATAAGAAATGGAAACTAAGACCGGTAAGAAACACGCTACAATTGTTACTAAAGGGCCTTAGCGCTGTGCAAACAGAAGAAATTTGAGATATTTAAAAGCTTAATAGTGAGAACAGAAAGGTTAGTAGAAATGCCGGTGCACAGAATCAATATCTGTCCGCTAGATATCGCAGCAGGGGAGTTGTGTTGTGCACAGTGTACATCGGTCAGAGGCTGGTTCTACCCCTGGTGTGATGTGTACGCAGCCACGACGATAACGGCCGTCAATAGATGGCCAGTACATCATTGATTCGAGCAGAGGCAGCCTCTAATCGCCTGATACACCTAGCGGGCCGCAGTCCTCTCGCTCTCCGAATTGCATTGGGCACCAGGGAAAGAACAACACCTCGACTGCGTGTGCGAATGCGTGGTCATTACGCGCATGGAGGTAATATCACGAGCAGGGGTGTGCATTTTCCGTTAACCGATTTTCCGGATTTACCGGTGTTTTTCGGTAAATTTTGATTTACCGATTTACCGAGTTTTTCTCGAAATTTACCGAAATTTTTACAGAAAAAATTGGGTGTTTTTTGCCTGATCGGCCTACTTCTTACTCGTATTTCACGGGTTTGCTATTGTTGAGGCATGCATTTGGAGCGTCATCCTTCTTTTTGTTAATCTTTCAAAACCCTTTGGTCCACTTTTTGAATGCTCAAACGATCTCTTCACCTTTTGAGTCACGTGCTCTTTCTTAGCGAGATACTACGAGAAATGCAATTTTTTTTTCAAAAATGTCAACAGATTGCCAAGGCAGCAGAGTTCTGAAGCAGATATTTCAGTAACCTGAAAAATTCTTTTCGAAGACGCGACACAACACTGAATTCACTGCAGTTCTGGAACGACTCCATTGTGAAATCATCGTACCCGCACCAATAAGTACTTATGCGCGCCTCCTGGCACAGTTGATGTGGGAAGGATTTTTTTCCTCACCTGGCCTGATTTAGAATTACTACAGAAAGGCCTTGACACCAGAAAATTTTGAAATGTTACTTTTTCTCAAAATCAACTCTGCCAACGCGTAGCTAGATGCCTCCGAGGGCGCGGCCTGAAACGCCGCCCCATTCCATATAGCGAGAATTTACGACTTTTAGCTACGATAGCTAAAACCCGCATATTCTTGTGTCGAGGCTAAAAGGGTGATAATTCTGCGCGTATTCTACGTAAAGACGAAGGCTAAATTCGAAACATTGCTCTCTCTGACGCTAAACCCGTATATTCTCGCTATAATTTTGTAGCGAGAATTTACGGATTTAGCGACGGCCTGTGTTGAAATGCAATCTTAAACCCGCGCTGGCTACGCGGAACGCAGGGATGCCGTTTGAACAGTGTTCGCCCAGATATGTCCCTGAGTGATTATTTAACACTCTGTGGGTGGTCGTGGAAGGTGACCCCGTGTCGCTCCTTGAAAGACCTTGCTAGGGATAGTTTTGGCCGCTGGTATGCTGCAGGCCGTGGCGACAAAACGGCGACGCGCTCGATCGCAGCGGGGATCGCCTTACTACTACGCATCAAGACTGGGTGGGTCTATCGACCGAGTCCTGCAACGAGAATTAGCGTAGAATATGCGGGCGCTGTAGCTAAAATTTCACCAACTGAGGCTGAACTTTCCGTAATTTACGTAAATTCTCGTGTCAAAATTAGACTAGATCCTTCCGAAACCCTGGGCATCTCTGGTTTCCGTGTGAGGCATCTAGCTACGCGTTGGCGGAGAAGGTCCTGCTGATCAGGTTCAGCCGTTGAGCTCAGCTTAATATGTAAAACTCACTCATTATTTGCACTATGGAAGGATCCTCATCAGGGATGTGCGGCAATTGCCGTTTGCCGGTTGCCGATTGCCGGCCGTTTTCGGACGAATTTTGTCGATTGTCGTTTGCCGTTTTCACCCCTCCATTTTCGACAAAATTCGGCAAAAATGTGCGCAATAGATAATAAACGCCGAAATTAAGACACGCATAGTGAGCCCGACAAGCCGTACTGCGGCTGGCTCGAAAGGAAAGAGACAGGCTACACTTCAAAAACTTCGAGCCGGTGGGTGTAACCTACAGCACGATCGATCACGTCTAAGCAATTTCTAGTATCGTATGGTCATGCTCGTGTAGATCCATCCGCCTGTCTGGAAGGGTACCGAATAACCCACCCCCTTTCTGTTGAGGCCTGGGCAATTACGTAAGGCTCTTTCGGGCCAAAGTTAACACCCTAAACAATTTCAAGGAGAGGAGAGGACACAAAGCTCTCAGGAAAATTTCTGAATGTCTCAATTTGTTTCAGGTATTTGAGAACAGATTTCTGTTGAGATCATCTTACATCATATTAAACGGATAGGAGTTGACCGGTCACCGTTTACCACAGAATATGCGGAACATCACTGGGAGCGCGCAGAGTGACGGGGAAAACATATGGGGCTCAACTGGGAGTGCGCCAAATATCGGTAAAAGTGAGTGTGAACAAACTGGAAGAGCCCTAAACACCAAGAGAAGTGTGTAGGACCCGACTGGAAACGTGCCAACCGCGGGAGCTCGTTAGTAGTGCCCGGAGAGAGAGAGAGGAGTGCATGACTTTGCTGAGTGTGCGTTACTGTCTTGGAGTGTAAGCAAGACTTCACTGGCACTGTGCAAAGCATTGCGTAAAGGATGCTGGACTTCAGTGGCAGCCTGTTGGTTTATGAGCATCTTCGGCTATGCTCGCGATTGCGCTGAAAGAAGTTGGAGTTCTGAGTTGGAAGGGTCGGAGAGGGGGGAACGCGGTTCGGGGAACATCCACTTTGATCAAGTTCGTTGCTTGACTTGAAACTGGATGCACGGAGTCGGGAATGATCAGCTGGGAGGAAAAGATAGCGTATTCCTTGGGAAAGAGGTGATTTGTGATTACCACAGTTTTTCGGGAGTCGTTTCTTTAGCAAAGGCTGAAAAACTACCCAATTGCACGTATTTGAGTTGTTAGAGCTCAGTTCAGGAGAGATTCAAAAGTTCGGAGGGGAAAGGGCTGTCGAAGATGAAGCAGTTTTTCTAGATTGCTCCCAAGACTGTTCAAAAAACGTGCGTTTTAGTAGCATTTTTACACGCCTTCATCTTTTATCCAGATTCCAGTCGAATAGTAAACACACAGGGAGACGCGCCAACAAGTACGGCGCGAAGCGGCGTGGGTGCCACGCTTGTTAGATTATAATCACCTAAAATAATACCATATCAAGCTCCGAATTTTTTGAATGAACCTCGGGCGCTCACGCGATAAATTTGAAACACGCAACAAATGAATGACTACTAATCCGAAAAGGTTAAAATTAGACAACTTCAAAAAATTTCTATCCTACCCTCACAACATTCTTATTACTAATTTTGAATAGAATATTGATTTCTGGTGCTGTTTTTTATGTGGTATTGTACAAAGGGGAGAGGTTTAACTTCTTGAGGTGTTATTGAAAAACTATTTCTTATCTTGCTAATGAAATACGAAATGTGCATTTGAAAAATGTAAATTTTTAAATTCTATTGTGAAACACTGGTATCGTTTTTTGTTCCAGGTCTTTTAATTTACCGTTTGTCGATTGCCGATTGCCGTTTGCCGGCCGTTTTTGGGCGAAATTTGTCGATTTCCGTTTGCCGATTTTTCAGAACCGTTTGCCGCACATCCCTGATCCTCATGCACTATTGAAAATGATACATAAATATTATCGGTCATTTGCGCTATCGTATGGGATACTGTCGTTCTCTGGGCCGAATTCCGGTCAGCATTTGCGGACTACGACTATTGCATCATGCGACACGTGTTAATCGTGCTGGGACACCTTAGTCCCGGCACGATTCACCCTTCTCCCAGTACGATTATCGCGTCGCATTATGCAACTGCCGCAGTCCGCAGTTGCGGACCGGATTTCGGCTCAGAGAACGAGAGTAGGCACCAAAAAACCGAAGTCAGAATTTTTACAGAATTTTCCTTTTTTACCGTATTTACCAAAAAAAATCGGTAAAAAGTTTCGGTAAAAAATTTACCGAAAAGAATTTTCCGCATACCCCTGATCACGAGGGAACAAACTTACAAGATAGAGCACTCTCTAAAATGATGTAAGTGTAATCAAGTTTTAATTTCAAAGGTGCTTTAATAATTCAGAGTTTAATATGGGATAAAGGCAATTTTTCATTATGTTATTAGGCCATAAAGTGTTAACTTCTTACCGATAAAGTTTTTCGGTAAATCCGAAAAAAATGGTAAATTCGGTAGATTTTTTGGATCTCGATTTCTCCCTATATCGAACGATTTTCAAAGAACCTTCAGGCAAGGACGAATGTATTGTCACATACTATTACACCGCGCTGCACGGCCGCGCCGCGCCCGCTTCAACTCAGCGCCGCCTGCCTTAGTCATCACAGCCTTGATGGTACGTTTTCACGAATATCGGTTACATTGTGCTCAATCAAACTTACACAGAGTTCCGATTCAATGCATAAACCTTCACAGTGTGACACAGATTTGAAAGAAGAGAATCTGTGGAGAAGGTTGTGTCACACCTCTTAATGGAATGGTAAACTGTTCGCGGTAGATTGATGTCCTGCTTAGTTGCTGAGCTCATCTCAGAAAGCTGTCTCTCTAGGAAGTGATTATGATTGAACAGTTGAAGCAATAGGCATGAATCAAGCAAGATTTATGCAATAGAACAATGCTCAGAACTATTACTCTATTGTTTGCCCATTGACACGAAAGCGAGGTCAATGACCACCGCTGCATACGTGGACAGTGACAGCCGGGTGTCAGATGTCAGCGATATGACTAAATTCCGTTCACTCGCGCGCGCACGCACACACACACACACACCCACAGACACACAGACGGTCACACAAAGTAAGGCAAATATAGATAGTAGGATGGTAAACCTTTTGATCACTGACTCCTAACAACGGAATGCCAACACACGACAAGAACTGATATCCCGAAATGCTCGATACTCAATAATCCTTTGGCTTTTGAGACGGGTTTGCTGTGAAAAATTTTCAACTTTGCCGTTTAGTGGCCCATCTTCTTGACAGCAGTATCGGGAAAAACCAGTAAGGAATAGACGAGAATAATATGAGACGCCTCAATTTTGAGAGTGCTAGAGCTCACAGCTCTTTCAAGCCACGATCTCTCTTTTCCACCCAGAACCGGCGCGAAGTGTGGACAAGGCCAATTGTACTCAGACCCCCCCTTCAGGAGCAGAACTTTGACAATTTCCTCAGACCCCCTCCCAGGAGCGTTGAAGGATCAAATTTCTTTGACGATTTTCTCAGAACCGCTCCCAGGAGCCGGTCGCGATTGCGGACTACGGCTGTTTCATCATGCGACACGAGATGGTCGTACTGGGGCCACTTGGTCCCGGCACGATTCACCATCCTTCCAGCACGATCATCACATGTTGCATTATGCAACAGCCGCAGTCAGCAATTTCACACCGGAAGTTGGCTCCGAAACGATAGTATGTTCTGTTGCGAAATTCATATTCAACCTCAGGGAAACCTTATGCTTCTGACCTTCACTCTAACTTAGTTACAACACGATTTCATGTAAATTGGATGGTTTAATCGAATTCTGAATAAAAAATTACTTCTAATCGTCTATACCGATATTGATAATGGTTCACTTGGTCTCCCGGCGGAACTCAGACCCTTGCCCCCACCCCCACTATACCCTTGCGCAGCTCGACCCCTTGGTGTGAATGTCCACACTGCGCGCCGTACCCTGATCTGAAATGCAACTACCATTCACGAAAACTTGCCATTTGGTCGTGGAGTTATTTCAAAGAGGTGGAATGCTAGAACTGAGAGGACGTCTCAAATTGTTTTGATGCCTTTGCAGCATTCTTTTCTAAAGTTTTGCTACATTGATGATCAGATCTTAACCTCCTTTCAGAAAAAAACTCAGGAATCTTCTCCATCGCGGCCCATCGGATGAGGAGCAAATTTCCCCGCTACTCTAATTTACAAAAGTAGATTTTTTGAGCTGGAAGAGATTTAACTAGATTCATTCTTTCAAACGTACCGAGAAGCGATGAGGAATATGACTTAGACCCACCTACATGAATTGAGAATGAAGGTATCAAGATCTATGTTTGAAGCGACAAACGTTAGAAAATCAAAAGGAAATATAAAAAGTCTCAAAGAAAACATGGAAATCAGCAGTGTGGAAATGCTCACAAAGGTGGTCACTTGAGCCGTAATAGGGTTTATTCATGCAATTCAAGCGAGAAATGGGTAGGGTTAGCCAAAAAAGGTATGTAAGTTCGATCGGTAAAAAATTCGGCGAAATTTGAGACTAAAGGCACAGAACACCCAGGAAATGATTTTTCAGTTTTGGAGCTGATGTTGGAGAGAGTCACAAGCTGATCACAAGGACATTCCTGAAATCGTCCAGCACCCTTTATGACCAGAGGTATGGCCTCTCAAGGATGCCTATATTTCGAGTGTGAAAAATTGGTGCAAGAGTTATCTCAAGCCTGTATTTCTTTCATTCGCAGTCGTTGCGCGAGAGCGAACCAGGATAAGGAGACGGTCCGGCAATGGACTGAAGAACGCGACCTGTTGAGAATTCATCCATCCATCTAGCCGCTCTCCAGTTTGGAACTCTGGTAGGGGGTGTGGTTCGTAGTGGTGAGCGAAGGAGGTCGGGCCTGTGGTGTTCGCATATATCTCGATTATTTGGAGGATAAGAGATCTCGCACTTGGCACGTGTTATACAGGAGGGGTCTACTACACAATCAAATCAAAATCACAAAATTTATGTATAACAGTGTACTGTGCTTGTAAGTCGATAAATCGGTGAATTGAAATTTACCGGAAAATATCGGTAAATCCAAAAAGACTGTAAATCGGTAGACGGTAAATGCACACCCCGACGGCGAAACATAAGTATAGCAACACCTTCGAAATAGGCCAATCATATGTTGGATCGAGGTTTTGAAGATTGGGGAGTTTCTATGTTTTCTGCTACGGTCAAAACAATGAATCACTTCGTATGACTCCAACTTCCCATTTGTAATTTAGTTATTAGAAAGCTTGTATTTTTTCGACGCATAAGCAGAGTCAGGCAGACCGTTGTCTACCCCTTCCCGTTTAAAGAATAAAATTTTTGAAAAAATTACGAAACGTTGACCTCCCCTTCCCAGGTTCCGAAAAAAATTTGTCAGATTTTGAATTGAAAACTTTTTTAAAATTAAATTCTCTATTTAATAACTACTGCACTCCTTACCATACTGATGACTCTCGGAAAGTGTAGTTTGCGGTTTCCGCGCTCCATAGCCAAACCGATGTAGGTCCGTCTGGCTCTGAAGCGCGCTATTTTTCGACGTCTCGCCGCAGTGCAATTTGGAATATTGCTCCTTAATACCTTGACCTTCGGGGTCTCTGCTCAATCTGACCATAGTCTGTAGAAGGTAAGCCTATTGAGGAAATATCACCTTTGGTTTTCTGTTTAAAAGAAAAACCCGCGTTGTCTCGTTTCGGCCAGAGGCACGGTTCCTGACAACGGCATTGGACAACGAGGAAACGGGTTCTGCGCAGTTTTCCCTACTTCTGAGGTTGACGTAGTGGTGTTAGGTATCAGTTTGTGGAAAATTTCACAGAGACTCCAATTCTTTTTTTTTAGATTTATGAAATTTTGAAATTTTATGAGGGGACGTACGTTGTCCCGTCTACGAAGTGAAGGATTAAAGATTTAGCAGGCTCCATTCGAGGAAGCGGTCGCGATAGAATATGATTGTCTTCTTTCCCTCCCTGAACACTTTCCTGGATTTAAAATAGTAGGCAGGCTACGGCGCGATGTGTGATACAACCCAACATTCGTCCGACCCCCCCACCCAAGTCTAGCGATTTGCTAAGTCTCCCCCCCCCCCGGGGAAAAAAATGATGGCGACGACCGGGGGGGGGGGTCCTCACTTCGTAATTTTTTATAGTGAACGAATTTTTAGATCAAGACTACATCAAATCAAGACCTAATAATGCAACAAATAAATGTTTTCCACGAAAGCAGACAACAACAACTTTCTTGCGACACTGACACCAAATGTTTGCTCAATGGCTGAATATTTATTAGTGCCCCGAGGGCACATAGGTGCGTTTTCGGGCATGAAAACCACATTAAGTAATTGGCGGTTCAGATGTAAAAACGCACCCCAAATTTCATGGATGCAGCTTCAATCCGAACAGCGTTACATAGGGTGGGCGGAGCTTGTTTTCATGCCCTGAGGGCACATGGGTGCGGTGTCAGGCATGAAAACCACATTCAGTAATTCGGCTATGCGAATGAGAAACGCATCCTGAATTTTCATGAATGCAGCTTTAGGCGAACAGAATAATGCTACATAGAAAGATGAAATGGCTGAAATATTTACAAGTATTCAACGAAATTTGAATTAAGGTTTCGCGTTGTTATAACGTGCGGAAAACCTAATCACGGGACCGAAGTAATGAATTTCATTCTTTTAACTGAGTTAAGCGGTCTTTGAAGACCCATTTGGTTGTATCACACCTGAAAATGGGTCTTCAAAGATAGTTTTTAACCGGCCAAAGATTCAAATTGATTACTTGTGTCAGTGACTAGGTTCTCCGCACGTTGTAGCAACGCGAAACTCCCTAATTCAAAATTTGTTAAATACTTGTAAATGTTTCACAGCTATCGATTTTTTCATGGACCCTACCCTATGTAGCGCTGTTCGGCTTGAAGCTGCATCCCTGAAATTTTGGGTGCGTTTTCTCATGCGCACATTCGTATTCAAAATGTGGGTTCCACGCCCGCAACCGCACCTATGTGCCCTCAGGGTATAAAAATCCTATGCTTCAGGCGATATCGCATCTTAGACATGAGTCAAATTCGTGGAGTAAATTGCAAGATATTTAACAGTGAACAATGCTCTTCTCAAACAGTCAATTATCCATTATTTCACAGAATTGCGAAATTTTCTAAATTTAGCGAGATCGAACCTGTGAATCCTAAATTGCCTGAAAATGAATCTTCGATTACGAAATTTCAGAACATCTGTTTCATTTCGTTAACAGGATGGTCCGCTTGTAATGACCTCCTCAGAAAAATGAAAACAAGTTACTTGTAACATAAAAGGCCGAAA
The DNA here is from genome assembly GCA_029168955.1 of Aplectana chamaeleonis. Lineage (NCBI taxonomy): Eukaryota > Metazoa > Nematoda > Chromadorea > Rhabditida > Cosmocercidae > Aplectana > Aplectana chamaeleonis. The sequence goes on from JAPDOI010000747.1 coordinate 26,472, forward strand.
ACAAGTTACTTGTAACATATCTGAGCCGATGTAAGTTACTCGCGACTTATCTCACGTCATTTAAGTTACATGTAACATATCGGCGAGATACTGCGTGCGATGCGCCTCCGATATGTTACATGTATCTTAAATGACCTGATATAAGTCGCAAGTAACTTACATCGGCTCAGATATGTTACAAGTAACTTGTTTTCGATTTCTGAGAGGACTCTGTGTGCAGTGCGCGTCCGATATGTTACATGTAACTTAAGTGGCATTGGATAAGTCGCAAGTAACTTAAATCAGCCGAGAAGATATTCCCAAGGGGGATGTACGACGCACTCGCGGGTCAGGCTTACGACTGGCGCGTTGCTGTTGGTTCAATTACCCAAGTTTGAGGCAATTTGAACCACACTGTAGCAGGGAAGGCCCTGTATAAATTTTTTTTGCGTGGTGTGTGGTCTGGGACGCGATCTCTGCGTCGCGTGTCGTCTGCGTCACGTGATGGCCACCCATAGTGAAAATTTAAATGTAAGTTACATGTAACATAAGTGTAACTTACATGCGATATAAATTTAAGTTACATGTAATATAAATGTATCTTACATGTAATATAAATGTAAGTTACTTGAGACATTCAAGTAAGTTACATTTGTATTACAAGTAACTTGTTTTGATTTTTCTGAGTCGATGACAGCGAATACTCAACACCTCTGCTGCTGACATAATCAGGAGCGCATTAGCGACAAACTTTAGCTGGCCACGACTCTGCTTCCAAGTCGGAACCATCAAAGGTAGCAAAAAATACCCTCCACATGTTTCCGACGTGTTATATCGGCGTGCACAGCTCACGATAATGCTTCGACCGCTGCTCCCTCACAAAGTCGATGAGCGATGCAATACTGTGGCGAGCGAACATGCTTCGGTCAAGCTTCGAACATGTTACAGGGGGGTCCAGGTAACGTTTCGGAAATGAGCGTCTGCTCCCTGTTATCGATTTCGCGCGTAGCTCTCGACGGTTTCCTCTCACATGTTCCTGGTGTGTCCTTTTTTCTTGATCCTGGATTTGATTCACTTTTGTTCCGTTATGTTGTTGTTTTGAAAGATTGTCATAGGAACACTGTATCCTGTGATACACAGTAAGCTGCGAAGCCATTTGGTCGCGGTTAATTTCTGTTAAACTTTTTGGCGGCATGGAATCATTTTCTGTCTCTTTTTATGCTCTGTTCACTTTTTGAATGATTAATTTGACAAGCCATCCCTTTCCTGAAATTAAGAATAGTGAATGATAAGAATGCGGCTTCAAAAACCGATGTTTCGGTCCCAAGCTTCTAATTATGGAATCCTTGTTGTTACAATCTGGGCACTAAAAACGTATAGCCTCTCTCGCTCAAATGACTCGGGGCGGAGCAAGCATCGGAGCAGTCGGTCATGGCCGGAGATAACAGTAGCATGGAGATCTCGACATTTGAAACCCGATAAGCCTCACTTTGACGGGCTCAAAATAAGGAAGAGAGGCTATGTTTCGAGCGAGCGGATTGAAAAAAAAGACTTACAGGATCGAGCAATTTTTTTTTGCCAAAGCGGCGCTTTTTACGCTCCAATGAGCCTCTTAGCCAAAACTTGTTACAAACAGTCATTACTCAGCATTGAAGATTTTTTAAAATCTATTCCAACGAGTTCCCTACACTCATGTTACAAAACGGTAGATTCAACTCCAGAAACTCATCGGAAATTGCACGTTTCCACCTCAAAATGCCTCAATATGAATTGAGCAGGTGATCATTATAGGAGAAATTTTTCATGTTTTGACCTGTATTCGTTGAGAAATCTACAAGTCAAAGCTCATTTGCCGACCAAATACCGGAGTCAAAAAGTTTTTTTCTGAAATACCATGCTGTACATTATTCAGAGTCGCATCAAATTACATATCTGAGCGAAGTTTCATCGCAATCGGTCCCTGCTCTGAAAAGATATGGCACCTCAAAAAAGGCAAAATTTTTCTCCGTCACCGCCTCCGCCCGTCACATTCCTTTTTTTCGAAAGGCGTGGACCAAATCGCTTGAAACTTGGTGACTAGAGGTAATCAAACACGAGGGTGCCGAAATAATCCTCAGAACTCACCATTTTCACTCTTGGGCCACCAATCTGGCGGTTGAAACCCAAAAACCGTCCTCTCAAGATTAGATTATAATACAAAAATGAGGGGATTTCCGATATCAGACCTGATACCTTCATCAGCCATTTTTGTGATAGGGACTCCATTTATGTAAATACCTTGCTTCCTGATGGTATGAACTCTAAACGTTCTGATCGGAAGAGTACGACGGTGCGGATCTTTTCGCGCGAGGCGGGTGTCTGTAACCTACATACCAGCCTTGACAAGAAAGCGTATAAAACATCCTTACATATAACAATCGGCGTGGTGGTGTGTCTGACCGAGTGTCTGGCACGTCTGACCGATGTCTGACCGACGTCTGACCAAGGTCTGACCAACGTCTGACCGACGTCTGTCTGACCGGGTTTCAAATTTCCCGCAATTTTCAACCCTATCACTCAGAGCACGTTATTGTTTTAGTACACCGAGGTGGCGGAATATGAGTGGGGCTTAGGAGGAGCGCGCACATCATTAAGATCGTGGTGGGACCATCCTAGATGTTGCCTATTGGGTCCTTTGAACTTTGTTAGTAACGGATCACGCTGGGACCATCGTAGCTGTTGAATCGATGCGTACAACATGTGCGGGGCTCAGGGACAACCAAGAAGTACTTTGTAAAAGTGGGCGGGGCTTCGGTTCCATCGCGTAAAACGACACGGAAAGTGCGCGAGACTGCGGAATTGACGTGTACAACATGTGCGGGCCCAGAGACAACCAAGAAGTACTTTGTAAAAAAGGGCGGGGCTTCGAGCCCATCGCGTAAAACGACACGGAAAGTGCGCGAGACTACGGAGTTAACGTGTACAACATGTGCGGGGCCCAGAGACAACCAAGAAGTACTTTGTAAAAGTGGGCGGTCTTTGTAAAAGTGGGCGGGGCTCGGGGCCAGTCGCCTCAAACGACACGGAAAGTGCGCGAGACTGAGGAATTGGCCCGTACAACATGTGCGGGGCTCAGGGACAACCAAGAAGTACTTTGTGAAAGTAGGCAGGGCTCCGGGTCCATCGCGTAAAATGACACGGAAAGTGCGCGGTACTTCGGAATCGGCGCGTACAACATGTGCGGGGCTCAGATCCTTATCCTTACACTCTTGGTGGGACCATCGTACATGATGCATATTGAGTCCTTTAAAATTTCAGCGTTTTGGATCGTGGTGGGACCACCTTCATGTTGAATATTGAATTCTTTTAGCTTATTTGTTACGAATCGTGGTGAGACCACCGTAGCTGTTGCGTATCGGGTTCTTTAAACTTTTGCCGTTATGGATCGTGGTTGGACCATCACAGCTGTAGCATTTTGCGTTCTTTTAGCTTCATCGTTATAAATCATTTTGAGACTACCGTAGAAGATGCGTATCGGGCTCTTCGAACTCTTTTCGTTTCGGACGGTGGTGGGACCGCCATAGCTTTTGCGTATTGAGTGCTATAAACTTTCTCTGTTTGGGATCGGGTTGGGATCACCCTAAATGTTGCCCATTGAGTCCTTCCCGCCTATCGTTTGACGGAGCCACACGAATGATACACATAGTTAATGGAGATCAGGGTAAAAAGCTGTTGTGTGAATTCCCATTAGATGCATTCCCATTGATCCCAGATGTTCCCATTGATCCTTAAAATGTTAGGCTAGAACTGAAAGCCTGGGGAGGTGACCGTAAATACTTTTGGTCACCAGTGGGAGGAAATCATAGCTTCGCTGAGGTCTCACAGGACGGTATGCTTAAGTTTGATGGAGGGAGGCCGGAAGAAGCCAGCCCATCATTTGGTCAAATCAACGAATGCTACAAATACTTAGTACAGGGAAGCCGTAGGAAGCCGGTCTACCGTTCGGCGAAGACAAATTAATGCTACTCATAGTTGATGGAGGGAGGCACGGAGAAGCCGGTCCACCGTTTGGCGAAGTCAAAGGAATTCTACACATGCTTGATAATGGGAGGCCGAACGAAAGCAGAGGAGATCGGCGGAGTCGTGAAAGCTAATCTTCGAAGCCGAGACGTTTCGAATAAAAACATTCTTATCATAGTTTTTACTAGCAGTATCGTTTTGCATTAACAGATTCGTTACTTTTTTGTTAGATCTGAATGGGCTTTCTGGAAGTGGGACGGCGAAGCCGGCCACCGAACCGGCGAAGCCGGTTCGCCAGCGGCGCTGGGCGGCGTCAGCCGCCTGGCGCAGTTGGTTAAATCTATAAAACATATACATAATCTATAAACATTAAACCTAGGAAACATTGAATCTGTAATAAACTAGGAAAACTGTAACTTACCAAACATGTTTTGATGTTTTTTTATCATTTCCAATGAAATCCAGAAAGAATCTGTTCAGGTGAGCTTTGGGGTTGGATACTTAGGGTGGGGCGTCGCAACATGCGGATGGTGCCGCGCTTCGGACTAGCCTTCATCTTACTAACTTAAAAACCAATATCTACAGAGTGCTGATGAAAAATGCAGAGCTTAGACTCAAGAGAATCCAAAAAATTAAAATAGCAACAATTTGATCATCGAAAACCCGTAACAAATAGAAGCCAATTAGCGCGCCAATAATTTTGGTACACCCTGTACTGCGGTCAATTCTTCGGTAGATCCCCTAGTCTTTTCCTAACATCTGACCTCAAACTTTATGGCAAGGAATACAAAGCGTGGCCGCAGAGATCAGACACTGAAACGCCGCAGTATTACGAGGCTTCTACCAGCGCGGTTAGCACGCATGCCCAACAACTTCCCTTCATCATTCTGCACAGCCATCGAACATGCATGAGAACAGCTTACCTCAGCTTAAGCAACATCTTACGGAAGAGTTGCGTAACATGTTGGATAAGGTGCTTGTAACCTGATTGCAAAGTTCTGAGATCGTGAGATGAGCGATGGTTTCCGATCAAAAGCCCCGTTCTTTACTTCATTCTCAACTGCTCTCTTTACTCAGGTCAGCTCGCATACATTGGCTGCAAAAGACGGAAGCTACAAGCCTCGGAAAACTTTACCACCATGCTTCCCTAGCACAATTTTTAAGGGACCCTAATTCCATTCACAGAAGGTCTTGTACGATCGCAGGGACATCATTGGAATCAGAACGGGACCGTTTTCAAAATAGGCAAAAAAGCAGAGAAGGAATTTCCATAGTTAACACTGCCTTCAACGATGGCCATGCTACTGTCGTCTATTGTCTTGCATGCTTTATCACCAATGAATTGTAAGCTCTTCTTGTGTGTTCCTGCCCTATCTTTACATCTCCATTTCATATCTTGCCTCATTTGTTTTTTCGCAGTTGTTTCTCACTATTCGATTTCTTTTTTGTTCTCCTGCCTCATTTTGCTCCCTCAGTATGATCTTTAGTTTTAATTTGAACTATTATTGTGATCTCGTTTTGCCGTAATTTTTTATACTAACGGTATAGCTCTCAACCCCCATCCCCCTCCCCCCTGATAGAAGTCCGTCTTGGTTCTTGGTTGACCGAAGGTCCGACCCCTCATCCCACCGGACGTCGACGGGTCCGAACCTCCCTCTGTGATACATCACACCCCACGCCGAACCCTCGGAGTAGGACCTGTAAGAAAAATCGCGAACAACCAAATTTCAAGCCTCAACTTCCTCGTCTTTTGATAGTGGACAAGTCCAATCCACATCATCGGCATCGATGATCTCTAATACTAAGAACATCAAAGTTGAATTTCAATTAATGAACATTAAGCTTCGGACTGACCTGCTCGAATATTTATGTACTCATCTAGTCAAAAACGTTGATTGAAGTGCTTATTTTCATTGCTCAACTTTTTTTATTAGGTGAATTCGCATTTATTTCGTCCTCAGAATGTCAATGATTTTTGATTGCTTGGCATGAGACATTTTGGGCGGTGCTGTGCGCGGGTGCACGAACAGGCATCTTTCGGCCCTAGAAACTCGAATTCCAGCCCGTTTTCACCGCTCTACCTCGAAAGTTTTTCAACTGATTTCGATCTAAGTTGATTTGTGTTGTTTCATCGATAACGTTTTTCATCGTGACCACTGCCTTTAATGCATGTAACTTGTATGAAAGTACATCTCATTATCTAAAACTTTGGCTACGGTCTAAAATACTGCTATTTTATCGTTATGTGAAAAGACGTTCTTCTCTTGTGCGGCAATAGAGCTGGTATTGTTCATTTTAGTCTTTTGTCCTATTACAACACGTATGCCTTCCTTTTTGTGAGAATTTTCGTTATTTAACTCTGTCAGCTTTTTCTCCATTAAAAACAAAATTTTTCGGCACAAAATCCTCACGTCCCCGTGAAAAAAATTCAGAAATTCAAAAATTTTAACGTATCCATCGTTGCCCGACCGGACAACACCTGCCTGGCTCTCCACATATGTATAGCAACACTTGAGAAATGCGAACACGCCACATTGCACCACTTACATGTGTATTTTTATAATATTGGTCCAGGGTGATGCTATTTGTTCATTTTCCCGGTGAACTTCACTTCTCTTCTGACGAGAAAGTCCCTCTCAGTTCCTTGCATAATGTACCGGATAAGGTTCCGAGTTCGCGCTGGATCCAGTCTCGCTCAACGCCTTTAGTTGCGTACACGTCCTATGGAGCCTGGTAAACAATCCCAGTGAGACATTCCTCAACGATTTCCCAGTTGCATGGTGTCATCCAAAGGGTCTCACAATGAATTTTCGCTGAGCCTCCCCGCAAATGCCATGCCCTGTTCATCAATCAGTATCACAACACTGTGGGCTCCGAAATGGAGCAATCTCATCGTTCAGAACATTTTCACAAGGTTTTTAAACACGAGCCTGTGCGATCAAACATGAGAATATTCTTTCCCTGCAATTCAGACAGACGAAGTAGGAGGACTTGTCAATAAGAGCTCCCCAGTGACATTTTGTGGCATCAGGATCACTCAAAATGAACTTCTTATCGTCGAAGACGACAAAATTACACACGTTTTGGGAAACGGCGCCTAGCTGCATGTAGCATGTTCGTGCTCATGTTTGATCGCGTGGGATCGAGTCTGGCAGGCTTCTGAAAATGTCCTGAGCGATGAGATTGCTTTATTGACCCCATGTCACTTGAAACTCGTCGAGCGATATCTAGGTGGAATTGTTTCCTAGGCACTATAGGTGTTGGCAATCACAGGCGTGAACGATCCAGCATGGGACTCGAAACACAGGCTTTCACGAGGTTCGGTTCCCGTCAGAGTTTGTTGTTCGACTGAGTTCCACTCGGTCGATACGCACCGGAATAGTGACAGACGGGTGCACAGTCCACCCGATGAGTCCGCCTGCGACCGCAATCCACCCAGTCGATACTGGTGTTCCACCCGCGCACAAGAGCAGGCACAGTGCAACCGAGGTTAGTTTTTCCGTCCCGGCCTCAGTCGAATTCAGTCTGTTTTTGAGCCAAGTTTGACGGGGGCCTTCCGATGACGGAGCGCCAAACTACATTCAATGAATGATGTGTTAATGAAATAGTCTGAACTCGCAACGGTTCCGTTTTTTTGGATTATCGAATTGTGTAAAGTGATATTATGTGAACTTACTATTGTTGTACTTCATTCTTCTCATTGTTTTCCCCTACCCCATCGGATCCATATTGACTTTATTATGTTGAACGTTGTTTACCACGTGGTCCCCACAGTCAGCCGCTTCGCCCTTCCCCCTGCCGTCTGCGCCTCATGTCGCCCACTACTCTCTCATTTGGCGCCCGGCGCCCATTTTCAAATTTGAATCAATGCTATAAATAGCTGTTCGGCCATTGTGACGATTATTCTTCTCCGACTACGACCAACTAGGATGGCTGGCTGCCCGCATCAACTGTACCTATAGCCGATAAACTTAAGTTTCGATACTTTCTCATCACATTGGAAAGGGACTTTGTCCCTAGGCTAGACAGTCTAGCTAAAGGCAATCCACTCTTACGTGTACGTCTAATTGCGTTATCGAGAGCTTTTAGTAAGTTTCACCGTCTCTATATGATGAATGGTAATCACAACTTCTTGCGTTATGCGACTTGGTGAGCTAATGTGCAGACGAGTGGAACAATCTTTGAGGAAGCTCTCAAAAAGCTTGAAATCGCGTTGTTGCTGCCCCACCGTTTCTATGACTTGAAGAAAAAGGCTCTGTATAATGATTAAATGACGAGAAGGTAATGTGTTTATAACTCTTAATTTATTTGATGATGAAACAAGCTGCTATTAAGGGATGCTTGAGCGATAGGTATTCATCCAGTAGACCTGAGTAGTTGCGGACATTATCTCATTATGGAAGTGTCACCTTGCTGGTTGGAACAACACTTAGAATGCCAACTGCTGTGGAACATTTGCTGATGCTCAAAATTTATCGCTCTTAATCCCCTCGATCGATAATCTTTGCGTCGAGCTAAGTATGAGGCCTTATGCAAACCCTCTGTGCCAGCAAGAATGGCTATCAATAAGGCACGATTTAGCGGAAAAGAATTGGTTTCTTGTTCGGAATATGATTTTCGAGCATTCCCTACAATGTTTCAGCCAGCGAATAAGGAGTAGCTTCCGCAGAGATGCATGGGCCCATATAAATACAGGCCTGAACTTGCATGGCATCAGACAACTCCAAGCTGTTTCTTCTCCTCTCCCACAACCAGGATCCTGTAAGTCTGATATAAACATTTGATGGTAGCTGTACGATTTTCAGCCCAATGAAGTCAATTCAAATTTGTCTTCTCATGCTTCTCCTCAGCGTGTCCATCAGTCAATGTTCTGCACTGTATGGGGTGAGTGTTTCAACAAATTTATGACAACACTGCTTTCATCTCAATAGCTGTCAGTTTTCCAACTGTTCCAAAGACGGGTGGTAATTGCTCGTTGTTCTTATGTTGAAGACCGCTCAAAATTGAGCTCCCAGAGCGAGTAAAGGGAGCGATGCATCCTATTCTCAATGTTGAGAATAACTGAAATTTTCACTCAACTGATAAAGCTGGGGGAAAGGGGGTTGAGAGTGAGACGCTGATCACAAAAATGGCCAACGGCGCCTAGCTGCGTGTAGCGGTTATGCTCCCCTAGTTTGTGCTCATGTTTGATTTCGCGGGATAGAGTCCGGCAGACTTGTAAAAATTTTCTGAGCGATGAGATCGCTTCATTTCGTAGTCCACGATGTTTTCATGCTGATTGATGGAGTAGGAAATGGCATCTGAGAAGAAGATCGGCAACAACTCGTGGTGAGTCTCTGGGGCTGACACCATGTCACTTGAAGCTCGCCGAGGAATATCTAGGTTGAATTGTTTCCTAGACTCATAGGTGTGGCCAATCACAGGCTTGAACGATCGATCCAGCATGGGACTCGAAACACAGGTTTTAACGAGGTTCGGTCCCCGTCAGAGTTTGTTGATCGACTGAGTCCCACTCGGTCGATACGCACCAACGTGACAGGCGGGTGCAGAAAGTCCACCCGATGAATCCGCCTGCGTCTTATAATACGTCGTTTAACCCTGCCTTATAAACTTATTTGAAATTCTCTATTCTTACCCATAATTTTTCATTTCTTATTAATGGTCATTTTTTACTCATCGAAAATGCTTTGATGAATCCGGCCTCTCAAGTTTTCCGCTATTGAAACTTACCGACTGGATTCTCATTGGGGCTTGATGTAGAGTTATCTTGTGCTTTTATGCTGCCGAATTCGGCTCCTACAACCGAAAACAGTCCCTTGAGGTCACCGGTTTCGCCGAGTGGTTTCTTGTTGTTGTGTTCTACGCAGCGGCGGGTCCAGGGGTGACCCCGCGTTTAGGAAGATTGCGTTCGGGGATGCATCTGTATAATGATGTAATCTATTTCCGAGCACTTCTTCGTCGTCGTCTCGATTTGCCTATAGTTGACTTCGCTGACTTCACCCTGCAGCTCGGTCTGCTTTTCCGGACTGGAGCAGCTGCCTTTCGCGGTGCACGTCTTCTTCTCACCCTTCTGCTAGACGATCTTTGACTTTTCCTCGACTGCGATCTTGAGTGGGACCTGCGTGATCTTCGTCTTCTCGAACGCGACCTTGAGGAACGGCTACGCGATCCGGGTGAGTGGCGTCGCAATCCCTTATCGGAATGGCGTGAATGCGACTTGGAGCGGCTTCTTCTCCGGTAATGAAGAAAGGGTTAGTTGTTCACAACTATTCATTTATTTGATGACGAAAAAAGCTGCTATGAAGGGATTCTCGAGCGATAGGTATTCATTCAGTAGACCTGAGTAAGAGTAATGGCGGACATTATCTCGTTATGGAATCGCCACCTTGCTTGTTGGAACAACACTTAGAATGCTAACTGCTGTGGAACATTTCTTGATAATTGGAGTTCGTTTCTCCCGATCCTTTCAAACGACAATCCTTGCGTCGAACTAAGTATAAGATCGTTTGCGAAGCCTCTGTTCCAGCAAGAATGATTGATGGACGATGTAGAGGAAAACGATTGGTGTAATGTTCAGAATATGATTGTCGAGCATTCCTTACAATGTTTCCGGCAGCAAATAAGGAGTAGCTTTCGCAAAGATGCATAGACCCATATAAATATAGGCCCGACTTCGGATGGCAGCAGACAACTCCGAGCTGTTTCTACTCCTCCTCTCCCATAACCAGCATCCTGTAAAACTAAAAAGAACATTTGGTGGAAGCTATATAAATTTAAGCCTAATGAAGTCGATCCAAGTTTGTCTTTTCATGTTTCTCCTTAGTGTGGCCATCAGTCATTGTTTCGCACTACATCGGGTAAAGGTTCCAACACAACAATATTAACACTGTTTTCTGCTCAATAGCCTTCGGATTTCCAAATTTCCCTGAGATAAGCGGTAAATGTTCACGTTGAAGGCCACTCGAAATCGAGTTTTCTGAGCGAGAAAAAGGATCAATCACTTTCACTTGCAGGAGGGCTAACAATAACTGAATTTTCACTCATCTGGGGGGGGGTGTGGGGGATGGGTTGAGAGTCAGACGCGAATCACAAAAATGCCTCTAGGATCGCTCGAAGTATCCTTGAAGAGGATCTGTTGCTGGGTAGGCAATCAGAGAACGACAGTTTCATGAAGCGTGTAGTACATTCCCATGGAAAGAATTTTTCTTCTGTAGCGTTGATTGAGCTCACCCTCAGAAGTTAAAGACTATATCATTTTACTGTATTCGGCGGTTGTTTTATCGACCACTTTCTCTTCTGTGTAGAGCTGAAAAAGCACGTTAGTTTATGCTCGACAACAATTTCTATTTCTAATTACGTTATTCCCGTGATACTTTTTTCAGACCGACATCGACTCTTTGCAAAGACGAGGCCACCGACCACCAGTCACTTTGGTGATTCGTTTCAATGGTGACTTCGATTCCGACAACCTTCTGAGGAAGCGAGGTCGTCAAGAAAACATCCTGAATATGAGGAATACCTTTAACGATGATGGCATCGACTTTAGCTACGATCCTTACGGATATCTGCGAAGGAGAGCTCACCCGCCTACCGTTAAATAAATGGCTAGACGCTCAGATTGTATAAATGAAAAGGATGAGAGGAACTAATGTGCAGTCGGACTGCATCGCAATGATACCTTGCGTTACTTGTTGAACGACGGCGCTACGTCGGTTTCCGTATCTTGTAACAAATGTGCACTGAGTTTGCGTCAACACAATAAGGAACGCAAAGTACAATACCAGCGCTAAGTTTTGTAAAAACGGAGAGCATTTGCCAAACTTGGCAAAAAAGCGTCTGATGCATGTATTTTTTTTGAGCGAAAACATTTTTGCATTCAAAAAAAAAAAACTATCATGTTCACTGATCAAATTCCTACATAATAATGTGCATTGTGGACCGAAGTTCTCTAAGATCGCTTTGTTTTCGAGTAAGATTGTTTTTGCGATGGTTTCACAAAAACGTCGCGCGCGGCAAAGTGCGGCGAAACTTTGAGTAGTAATTGGATAGTTAATCGATGAACAATCTCTATGTTTTCTTTGTCAATTAGATAAAGGTGGGGAAATCTTGAGATGTGTGCAGATCAAATTTTCGAAATCCTCCATTTATCGGCCAGGAGCTTTCGTAACAAAAGTCCGACATTTCAGGCAGAGTGTGTTTATAGAAGGATTTGGAGAATTTAATCTGCACAGATCTCGAGATAGCTTCACTTTGATCTAATTCACGAAGAGAACAGATATTGCCCTTCTATTACTTCTACAACTACATTTCGAAGTTTCGCCACACTTTGCCTCGCGCGACGTTTTTGTGAAACGACCCCAAAAAATTTTACTCGAAAACAAAGCGATTTTAGAGAACTTCGGTCCACATTATACATTATTATATAGGAATTTGAGCAGTAATGATAGCGTTTTCAGAATCCAAAAACCTCTTTGTTCGAAAAAGTTACCTGCATCGGACGCTTTCTCGCCGAGTTGGGCAAATGCTCCCCGTATTTACAAAACTTAGGGCGGGTATTGTATCAATGCGATCCGTACCGACTGTATGTGTCTATGATGTTATTATCCTCAACACATTCTCAGCAGCCCGATTTGGGGTTACCGTTCGATTGCATTAACTCTTTCCCACTTGTTTCGAGGGTCACTTAGAGAACCCTGCCCGTTGTTTTGGGTGCGAAAAATCTAGAAATCTTATATCCGTTGTGTGAGGAGTTGGAGGAAAAGCGTCCTGTCGGTACATTATTGGCCATCTTCTGGCTTCAGGCCTCGCAAATGAACAGTCGGCACGGATCGCATTAACCGTTTTGGTTCCCTCTTGATGGCGTAGTTTTGCTGGCGCAAACCTCACCGTTAAGGCCTGTTCGACTCTTCCATCATTAAACGCCGAAAGAGCATGCTTTCGATAGTGTTCGACGTGTTATCAAGCAATTGCATCACTGCGATAGTATAGTTCGGGTAACCAGAAAAGAGATAGCTGCGGACACCTCAGCACCCTGCGTTGCGTAGTGTGCGCCCACGAGGAATATAGTGATCGATCGGCGCACGCGACAGGCGCGCGACCTGCTGAGTGATCCGCAGCTATCCCCATCGCGGATACACGCACCATACTCTGTAGGCGGCTTGATAGAAAATCAACACGGTGTGTGCAAAAAGTATCAGCTCCACAGAAGGTAACTTAGTATGAGATTTGCTCTTTTGAAGGCCGGTATTTCGCTTACATTATTTTTGGAAATTCAGTTTAAGTATTACTGAAATTCGAAAACTGTACAAAACATCAGAGACTAAAAAAAACAAGAGGATAACCGACAGCTCATTGGAGAGGAGAAATTATAGTGAATGAAGAGACTACATTAAGGCTTTTCGCAGATTCTAGTCTAGCGAATTGAAAAGGCTGCAGCTGTAAAACGTCGCTTGCGATCGGAATACACTTAAATTGCGTCCTGCGGGAGGACCTGCGTGCTCCTTCCATTCTCCCACATTCTGCGACTCCATGGGGCTATGCCTACACAGAAAAGTGAGAAAAATGTAAGTTAGTTGAATGTCTCAAGTAACTTACATTTATGTAACATGTAACTTGAAATTATATTGCACGTAAGATACTACACTCATGTTACATGTAACTTATATTCGTATATTCGTTCTGGGTGGCTAGCACTCGACATAGAGCTCGCTTCCGTTCGCGTCTCAGACCACACGCCAAGCGGGAAGCGCTGTGGGGAGTCTTCCCCGTTCGTGTGAGTTCCAGTACCTCAAACCTGGATAACTGAATCGACAGCAGCGTTTGTCTTGAAGGCAGTATTCACGACGATTCTCGTCCCCGAGTTTATCACAGAAAACAATGCGTTGGCTTCCAAGAGTTACAAAAATTACAAAGAAAGGGCGAGAAACGCATTCAAACGTCGTATTTTAGTGACATTATTCTATAACATGAACTAGTTGTCCGGTTGGATGAACATGTTCATGTCACCGGTGTGTCACCGGTGGAAAAATTATGTCAATCGAAAATCGAAGAAGTTTTTGAGCAAAGCAGGATTAGTTAGGACCCTAAGGAGAGAACGGAGCAATAGAGAATAGATAATTACAATGGACGGATCTACGAAAGATTTCATTGACACAACAAACAGTTCCTGTGGTACTTAAGAGGCGGGGTGATACTTAAGGGTGTCGTGTACTTCTGGTGCGTTTTTCTCAATTTCTACGGGATTTTGTTTCTACTCAGGGGCCACTTAATATAGCGAATATCCTCAAATTTGAAGATTATCAAGAACCCTTAAGATCCTTCAAAGGCACAGTCCAAGCTCAAGGCTGAAATATGAGATTCCCACATGGTTGTGAAGTAGAGCCACCCCATATAACACGTGCCCAGTGCAAGCTCTCAATCAATTCCTTCGAATAAGCGAGATATAGGAGGAAGCCACCCTGGGGCGCCCACACCCGGAAGCCACTTTGGCACGCCCCTTTTACGATCTTTCGAGCTCAACAGTGGCGAGGTAAGCGATGGTTCTCGATCACTTCCACCGTTCTTCCCTTCATTCTCAACCTCTCTCTTTGCCCAGGTCGGCTGGCATACATCGGCTGCAAATGAAGAAAGTTACAAGCCTCGGACAACTCGTCCACCATACTTTTGTAGCTAAATTTTTGAGGGGCCATAACTTCGCTCCTAGGGGGTCTTGTAGGATTCCAGAGACATCATTGGAATCAGTGTAGGACCGTTTTCAAGATAAGCAGAAAAACAGAAGAGCGATTCTGAGGTTGGACTGTGCCTTTAAGTCTGAAAACTCAGGAATTTCTGATAATGTTACATGCGAATTAAGGATTCCAAACATTTCACCTGCGACTTATCTTCATAGCTTTAAGTTACATGTGAACTTCAACAAATTAAGTATGTTGGGCGATGCGAGTTGACTTACATGTGACATAAAGTACTGACGTGTAACTTAAATATGTTATTTCATCGCACATGTAACTTGAAGGCAGCATACACGCTCGTAAACGTGATTGAGATTATTACATAAATAGAATGGTTTGGCTCAGATTACAACGCCTACGCATTTTGTAGCGGGAAAAACTAATCACAATGCCGTTAATGGAGTAGCAAGTTTGGTCCGCCCGTATTTTTACCCCCCCCCTGTACTTGCCCTACTCCTGCAACGCAAGGTTTCTGGGTCATCTTCGCCGTCAGCGACGCGTGTGGTTCACTTGTTAGGCAAATTACTAACAGTGCCGACGTTGAAGATGACCCAGCAACCTTGCGTTGCAGAAAAATGGCAAATATAGGGGGCGTGAAAATACGGGCGGGGCCGAACGTGCTACTCCTGTATCTGCATTGTGGGTCGTTTTTCACTCTTCAAAATGCGCAGGCGTTGTAATCTGATCTACACCATTCTATTTCTATAGTTATCTCAATCACGTTTACGAGCGTGTATGCTGCCTTTACCTTGGGGCGGGCTGTTTCCTAGGGAGGTATACGACGCACTCTCGAGGCAGGACAGTTGTCGGTTCTATTACCCAAGTTTGAGGTACATCGCCCCGCACACCGGCTGAAGGCCCCGTCTAGCCGCTGGCGGCTCCCGGCGCGCTCGGCGACCATGCCGCGTGTCGGTGCGCTGACCGCGTCGCGTGTCGGTGCCGGCCGTGCCGCAAGTTGGTGTCAGGTAAACGTGCAGCAACAGTGCAAGTTACTCGCAATAGTGTGTATTATTACCGCAACTCAAATGACATATTGGTCTAAAATCTGGTCAATTTACACGTAACATCGCTTCAAGTTGCTTGTGAACTTGAAGTGAGTTGCGTGAAGCCATCATGCAACTTGCGTAATAGTCTTTGGTAACTTGTTCAGAAATCCCTGATCACGAGAGTGGGGACAGGGTCTCTCTCCACACGGAGGGAGGAGCACGGACGAGATTCATTGCTGACGCGACGCGCGCGGCGGAACTTTTTATCCTATTACCCCATCACTGGAGCGCGCTTGCCACAAGCTCACAAGGTTTCACGGGCTTTCATGTTTTTATTCATTCTCACATGACTTTTCTTAATGTTCATGAGTTGTTCCTCTCATCATCTTATCCTGGACACTCATTTCAAGAATTCTTGTATGTTCTCGTGCCGGTGTACCGTTTGATATTTATAGAAAATGTAATATGGTATTAGAGATCGAGCACCATTTTAGATGCAGTGATGGGATCGTTGCCGTCGACAACTAGTTTGACTCTGGATTATGAAACATAAAGAAATAGTCATATGAGAATCAATAAACACATGAAATGTCATGAAATCTCGCGAGATTGTGGCAACCGCTCTCCAGTGATGAGGTAATCAGATAAAAAATTCCGCCGCGCGCGTCGCGTCAGCACGAAATCTCATTCGTGCTCCTCCCTCCGTGTGAAGAGAGACTTGGCCAATCTAAGTAACTTGCGACTTATTTTGTGTTGTTAACACAACATATCGGAGGCGCACTGCACACGGTATCCAGTCGATATGATGCATGTAACATAAATGACCTGAGAAAAGTCGCAAGTATCGACCATCACTGGATGAGGGATCGCCGCGACGCTGCTTGGCGGGAAAATTTGCGCGATCAATAGCCACTCTCGCTTCGTTTTTCCGCGCGCAATTTTTCCCGCCAAGCAGCGTCGCGGCGATCCCTCATCCAATGATGAAGCATAACTCGTACATCGCATCGCATTCAAGCAAAACCATAGTTCGACTTTATTTCGCATCTTACAAACAATATAAATTCAAGTTACATGCTACATAAATGTAAGTTACTTAAGACATTCAAGTAATTTACGGGTATATTACATGTAACTTGTTTTCATTTTCCTGAGTAGGCATAGACTCATGGAGACGCAGGATGTGGGAGAATGCATCGAGAAGGCTCAGAGTTCTGCGTTGAGTAATGAGTCTTATCGCCAATATCAGTCGAGCAAGTGGATTCAAAAAAAACATTTGTGGCGGCTTTGTGGCATCTGCGATGCCGCAGGTTAACCGTATTTCGATCTTAGGCGACGTTTTACACCTGCGGCCTTTTCAGTTCGCTAGAGTAGAATCTGGGGAAAGCCCAAATGTAGTCTCTTCCCTCACCTTAATTTCTCCTCGCAAGCAAGCTGTCGGGGATCTTCTTGTTTTTACAGGCTCTCTGATATTTTTGTACAGCTTAGGAATTTCAGTAATATTTAAACTGAATTTTCAAGAAATAATATAAGCGAAATACTGTCCTTCAATGGAGCATACACTAACTTGGTAGATCGAGTAGCACGTCGAACACTAACGAAAGCATGCTGTTTCGGCGATTAATGATAGAAGAGTTGAACAGGCCTTAACGGTGAAGTTTGCGCCAACAAAACTACACCATCAAGAGGAAATCAAAACGGTCAGCGCGATCCGTGCCGACTGTTCATCTGCGACGCCCTAAGCCAGAAGCAGGCCGATAGTGTATCGACCGATACACTCTTTCTCCAACTGCTCACACGCCGGATATGAGATTTCTACATACTTTCATGGTAGGGATATATAAGGGCGCGAGCTCGTTTGGGACGGTAACTACGATGAATCTCACCCAACCTCAACTTCGACTACTTATCTTCTACGAGTGGAGTCGCGGCTCCTCGGCGTCCGAAGCCGTCACCAACATCAACGCTGCAATGGAGGATGACAGCGTTTCCTACCGCACGGTGGCCCGTTAGATCTCCCGCTTCAAGGACAGAGATACGGACTTGGAAGACAAACAGACAAAGTGCTGTGCTGCTTCTGGGACAAGCGCGGTATGCTCTACTACGAGTTGCTCCCTCAAGGGAAGACGGTCAGCGCTGGCGTGTACTTACGTCAGTTGGAGGAATCGGCCATCACCCTGCGAGAGATGCGCCCGAGACGAGCTACAATACACCTCCTTCAAGATAATGCTCGACCTCACATAGCGAAGGAAACCCAATCCAAACTTCAGGAGCTGAACTGGCAAAGGGTACCCTACCCGCCTTACTCTCGTGACCTTGCCCCTTCTGACTTCCACCTGTTTTGTCCCCTTAAGGCATTCCTGGCTAAAAATACTTTCGCTGATTATGATGCCAATGTCAAGGCTATTGGTGTCTTCTTCGATTCCCAGTCACCTGCGGTGAAAGGGATCAAAGACCTGCCTGACAGGTGGACCACTGTCATAGCTAATGAGGGAGACTATATTGTTGATTGAAATGCAATGTAAAAAAGTACTAATAAATTTGAAAAACCTCAATAAAATAGCCAAGACTTGCTGATATTTAAGCACCCAAACAACAGGCAGGGTTCTCTAAGCGACCGTCGAAACGGTATTTATATGGGCCTATACATTTTTGCAAAGGCTACTCCTTATACGCTGCCGGAAACAGTGTAGGGAATGCTCGACAATCATATAATGAATATTACACCGATTTCTTTTCGCTCAATCGTCCCTTATTGATAAACTAGAGATTTCGCAAAAGTTCCAATACTTTTTTCGACGCAAATATTGTCATCCGAAAGGATTAGAGGAAACAGAATTCAATTATCGAAAATGTTCTCCAGCAAAGAGGATTCGAAGTGCTGTTCGAGCAAGCAACGTGACAGTTCCATAACAAGATAATGTCCGCCATTGCTCAGGTCTACTGAATGGATATTATCGCTCGAAGCTCTCTTCATATCAGCTTGTTTCGTCAACAAATAAATTAAAAAGTTATGAACACCTTACCTTCTTTTCATTTCTCCAATTATACATGCCTTTTTCATTGCGTACTAGAAGCGCTGGCGCAATCGTGTGCATGACAATGTGATCTCAAGCTTTTGAGAGCTTCCTCAAGGATTGTTAAACTCGCCTTCTCATCAGCTCACCAAGTCGCATAACGCAAGAATTTGTTATAGCCACTCACCATATAAAGACAGTGGGACTGATTAAAAATAATTGATAACGCACTTTGATAATCCCAACATTGTTCATTAATAATTTATAATTTGACCAGCGGCGTCGACCGGCTGACGCTGGCCTCTGCCGCTGGGGTCCGGCTGCGCCGACCCTTTTTGCCGGCTGCGCCGGCATCTTGGGTATAAGGCAAATAAATCGGCGCTTTGTTTCTTTCTGCGCTGGCCCATAAGCTGGCTTAGGCGGCAACACTTGGAATATTCGAAATCACAAAGCCTTCCAAACCTTGCCACACCCGTTTACCTCCTTATCTGTACCGTGACACAACGGCCGTTCTTCCGCTTTATAAGGTCCTGAAGTGGCTTTTGATTTAATATTTTAATTTCTGTCATGATAAAGACAACCGATGTTTGGAATTTACTAAACGTTTCCATGGTCAACCGACACCCTGCTACTTTTATTGCCGAATCAAGTAGAAAATGATGTTCGTGTTTCATGGATGCAGATTCTGATTAACTCTTGTTTTCATCGTATATAAACCCGATATAGAAAAGTTAGTGAATATAAACATTTAAGCAGTTGGAATGAGTGGTGAAGAGTAGGGGACCTAAAGAAAGGGGTGGTGTACGCTCTCTTTTAGACGCACACAGTGATTCTGAAGTTCTGCACTCTCTCCCTTGAGTCTCACATGTTTTCTACGGCGTCCGGCGCTCCCTAACTTGGGTCTCATGCACTTTCTACTGCGCACTCTCCTCGGGTCTCACCCATTTAATACGGCGCACGGCGCTCCTTCACTTCGGTCCCGCACACTTTCGATGGCGTCCGGCGCACTCCCACTTCGGTCCCGCACACCTACAGCATCCGGCGCATTCTCACTCGACAGTCGAAAAGCTGCAAGAATCGAATCTTCACTTGCAGGACAGTAACTACCATTCCCCGTTGGACAATTTCAATGAACTACTTTGAAAGACCCCAAGGAATTCAATAATTGCAAAGTCTCACAATCGACATCCAAATGCTCAACAAACGTGTGAATGCCCAACTGGTAACATTAATTCACTACTCCACGGCAACTCTCAACTGCCACCAAGTGTTAGTAACAATATCATCCTACTCACCGATGGCAACGAACTCATCGTGAAAACTTCACATGGAACATACATTTCAGTTCAACTGACCGTTAGCCAACTTCAGCTCTACACTAAAAGATCTTCCAACAGCTGTGACGTAAAAACGGAAACACTACATGGCTGCTACTCATGCTATAAAGGAGCCTCAGTACTTTGCACGTCATCGATATCAGAAGAGACCGGTGACACCCTCAGCGAAAACCAGACTCAGTTAGCCGTGTGCAAACCTGAAGGATAAATAACACAATTAACCTTTCACTTCCAGACGTCTACAATAACAACTAACTGCAGCATCAAATGCTCAGCGGGAGGATCGACCTTCGCTTTGTACGGGAAACTGGACTACGTTACCGGGTAACATCTGCACAACGA
Source organism: Aplectana chamaeleonis (assembly GCA_029168955.1). Taxonomy (NCBI): domain Eukaryota; kingdom Metazoa; phylum Nematoda; class Chromadorea; order Rhabditida; family Cosmocercidae; genus Aplectana; species Aplectana chamaeleonis. Next base: position 46,856 of record JAPDOI010000747.1, read on the forward strand.
TATCTCCAGAGCGAAAAACGTCCGATCAAAGGATACTGGCTTGAAGTCTTTCATCACCGGGATGGAGACATCATTTTCTGATATCATATCTGATACTATGTCGATATTTAATAATTGGAAAATTATCTTAAAGGAAGTGTTCACGATGATTTTCGTCCCCGAGTTTTTCACATAAAACAATGCGTTGGTCTCCAAGTGTTACCAAAATTACGAAGAAACGGCGAGAAACGCATTAAAACATCGTATTTCAGTGACGTCATTCTGTAACATGGACTAGTTGTCCGATTGGATGAACATATTCATGGTGGTTGTCGCCGGTGGAAAATTTGGCCAATCCAAAGTAGAAGTATACCCTCAGATACGAATTCTGAGATTTTCAGGTAATTGTGCAGAGGACCCCTCCTATATAACACGTGCCAAAGGCGAGATCTTGATTCGTCCAAATAAACGAGATATGAGCGACCACCACAGGCTCGACCCCCTTTGCTCACCACCACAGGCCCGGCCCCCTAACAGATTTCCAGACTCCATAGCTGCTAGATGAATGAAAGAATCTCATCATGTCGTCGTTCTTCAGTCCATTTTCGGACTGTCTCTTTATCCTGGCTCGCTCTCGCGCAACGATTGCGAATGAAGAGAATTAAACGCCTGAGACAAGTCGTCCACCAAGTTTTCACCCTCAAAATCTGGGCATCTTTCAAGTGCTCTCTTCAGAGGAAATCTTGGACGATTTCAGAAATACCACTGTGATCAGCGTGTGACTCTCTCCAAGATAAGCATGAAATTCGAAAATTAATTTTTTGGGTGTCCTGTGTCCTTAAAGGCAGTGTTCACGATAAAAATCGTTTTTCTGTTTTTCTGCCTTTCTTAAAAACGGTCTAATCTGATTCCAATGATGTCTCTAGAATCGTAAAAGACCTTCTGAGAACGAAGTTATGGTCAATCAAGAATTGAGCGATGGAAGCATGGTGGACGAGTTTTCTAAGGATTGTAACTTTCGTATTTTGCAACCGATGTATGCGAGCTGACCTGAGTAAAGGGAGGAATGCGGGGAAGAATGGGGCTATTGATCGAAAACCATCGCTCATTTCACGATCTCGAGATTTCGCTTGGTCACGTAGGAGGGTGGGCAATGCGCTTTTGGGGCTTGCGTTGCTCTCAAAGTGGCAACTTCGGTCTCTTTTGGAGCTCTTCTTGGCTCGTTTTCATACGTTCTTTCGACGCTAACGTCACAGGATTCCCCTCCACCACACATTCCTAGTGGAAACTAAATCACATTGCTTATCGTGAACACTGCCTTTAAGAGGCGGGGTGATACTTAAGGATTTCGTGTACTTCTGGTGAGTTTGTCTCAAGTTCTACGTCATTTTAGTCCTACCCGGGGGGGCACTTAACCAATATAGCGAAAAATCTCAAACTTGAATATTATCGTCAACACTGCCTTTAATTTTCCTCCTTGTTACTCCTGTTGTGATCAGAGTGATATTTTATTCGTGGAAAAGAAAGTCTCCTCATTCTATCTTGATCAAGAAGCCTAAATAGTTCCTTTTTTGGATCGGGAGTGTTATCAAAGGTCACATTTTAGAATTACTGCAAATTCTCTTGTCTTAATCATCTTCAATATGTGGACATTGAATCATCCAATGATCATCTGAAAGGTGTTAATTGAAAATAATGCTATGTTTGTTAGGATGAATCATCAAGAATAATAAGAAATTCCATGTACCTGTGAAATGATATATAAGGCTGTCGAGAAACCTTGCTTTATGCTTTGTCACTTACATTCGAACAATAAAAGGTTCTGAACAACCTTTTCCACTTCAGCAGCAGTCGCTCCATGGATGGAACAAAAATAGGAGCAAAACTTCGTAAACGACTAAATAGGTTGCTTTGTTCCACAGAGCTGATTTTCGATGATTTTCTTTCTGATTTTCGCAACTTTTTTAGAAAACAGAAGCAGAATGGCCAAAACGGCCAGAAAACAGAAATTTCCACACACCCCTAATCAAAAGAATGATGCCTAGCCTCATCCGTTTTAGTGAGAACGCATCGACAGCACTGAAAGAAGAGGCACATTGGATAGAGAATCAACAATTTAAAACTGAGAATACGCCTCACGAGAAAATATTTATGATTCATCTCGAGTAACATAAAAATGAAAGGTAAACCATTATGCACGCAGAGATAACTAAAGGTTGAAATCAACAGGATCTGATAAAATATTGCCCAGGTCACAGGTGAGGAAATCCACAATAGTAAAAACATAATCGTTTTCTTTATTAGATAATTAAACTAAGCGATGAAATAAAAAGAAGAAAGGAACATAATAGACATCAAGAGTAAACACAACAGCATATAGCACTGTACAGTCACCTAACTAAGGGTAGTTCCTCCAGACGTAGCGCCTAAACAAATTATACCATTTATTTAAACACAAAACTGCAAGAATCAACTGCCTTTGTGTAAAAGTACAACTTGCACTTCTTCAGATAGACAAATCACCAAAGAACAATAGCCAGTGACATCTACAACAAGATGCAACAAAATGTGACTACTGGAGCATTTCTAGTAGGCTTTCCATTTCGCTCATCATCAGCGGTGAGCGGTCGCTTTCTCGTCGCAGCTTCCTCGTCACCAGTTATATTTCGCCGAGGTCTTTTTCCCAGTGTTTATGTGAGTCGCCTTCCTTTGTCTGTGAAGTCTCTTGGTTATATTACTGCGTTCCCGTGGTGTTTTGCTCGCAATAACGGATTCAGATGTTTGGGCTTTAGATTACTAAGTAGAGTTCAACAAACGACAGCACCCTCAAGGCCTCGTTTGGCCGAGTAAAAGTATATCGGTGTCTATCTTTGTTATTCTAACACCGAAATCATCGACAGCAAGTGCCTGGTATTATTGGTAAGTCGATCTCATTGACGTCAACTTCGGACAGATCAAGCATGCATCCACTGTGCGACTACCATCGGCAATACTCTGTAAAAGGTTGGCTTCACACCAAATTCTATCGTTTTTTTTTATTCCCTAACTAATTTTTCGACATTCCAGTTCGAGATATCCTTCAATTGTGTGGTACGCGAACTACCCCTGATAGACGCCTGCAGTCCGTAGGCAGTGATATGATTTCTTAGACTTTTGTAGGTCTCGTTCGCTCTCATAGAAGCTAGAATGTCATCATCTATTGCAATAACAGTGTCACGGAATATATCGCAAACACTGAAAGCCCGTCTCGAAGCCAGGAATCGGCATCTTTCCCAGGCCAAAATGCTTGTGAGAAGGGCTGAGTTCGACAACTACAACAACAGTAGGATCGGCATTACGTAGGAACTGAAGTGATGCAGTGGATGTCCTGGTCATGATTGAAACCAGCGACAGTTGCCTCAATTGACAGCAATTTTTCAGAAGGCACTGTGAAATTGACGACATGGCGTCATCCGTCAGATACATCTGAAATTCTTGTAAATAATTGAGACAGAGTTTTCTCTGTAAATATGCAGCTTGATAAAACAATAGCTCAGTTGTATGAACATAGAAAATGTTGTTCCTTCTCATTCAGAGAATAATATCAAAAACCTTTCATAGCTCGCACCATAACTGTACGCAAAATTTAACTTTACTTTCTATAACAAAAATCTGTAACGCTTCTACTCCAGGGATTGAAAATAGCTTTTTTGTGATCTCCTACAGAATCTTATGTACATCTTCAACTAAAAATGCGTGAGCAAAGTAGGATTTCTCAAATGCTTTTTATATTGTTCACGCTGGGAGGAATAAAAAGAGAGAAAATGGCGGACAATTAGATAGGAGACCACGACTGCTGTTAATTAGGAAACTAGCTTTTCTTGAGAGAATAACGGAACGATCTAAGAAAAAAACTCTGGCCAAACAGATGATCAATGATGCACCTCTTATCGGAGGAATACTACCCACCAAAAATCAAACACAACAAAAAAAATCTTCTGAAAAATCTCAAGTAACCCTGACCCGTTCCTCTTAGATTTCCACTTCATATCAAGCTTTTTTGGCTTTACGATGGGTTTTCACCATTACTGTGCATCATATCTACCCAGATGCTTGAGCTGGAAGGATTTTTCGAAAGCACTTTAAGAGGAAATCAGCGGAAAACTAAACAAAATAAAAATCGAAAATGCGGAGAAGCGCTCGTATGCTCAGAAAAAACACGGGCCGCGAAACGAACCGCGACGCGCGCAACGCAACTCGGGACGCCCAGCACAGCCGAGCGCGTTGCGATAGTGCCTTTACCCCGAGTGCCGGAGAACTCACACCAAAAAATTCGGTTGCCGTACAGCATCTTCGGCCATGTTTTCTTCCATCTGAGAAAGGTTTAAGTAGCAGTCATGAATATTTTCATGTGCAGCAACCATACAGGTGGCCTCGGCTCAGTTTATGCCTTAAACAGGGTTTGAAGTTGGATTAGCGTTCTTTCTTTGGATAACCGCCCCATTTTTATTCACAATTCACAGTTTCAAGAGAATCACTATGTGTTTTGAGCCAACAATTTGCGCTGGAAAACCGCACCTCAGCGCCAGTGTGATTTTTGCAGGGAAGAGTCTCTCTCCAATAAAGAATCGCACGCCAATTACATTGTCTATTATGGTAGTAAAATTGGTTTAGAGCTGGCGTATAGGCAGCGTAATGAACGAAAATCTCATGGCTGCTCATAAGAACGTAAGTTAAGTGCGTCAGAACGGGGCTAACGTAATCTCACTCGAGTTGGCTCTGAATTTTTCTAAGTTTAAACTCCACTTTCGCTACATCTTCACAACCGGTGGTGCTGTTTCCCGCTTTGTAGTCCAGGCAGATCCTCAATCGCTGACCCCTGGAGAAGGACGGTGTGTGGATGAAGACACACCGCCCTCCACTTTTTTTTTATTCTACCCTTTATCTATTGGGTATCATCAATTTTCTCTACGAGAGTCCGAGTCAAATGGGGGCTGTATAACATCAATCCTGAGATTACGGTAGCCCCGTTTTGGCGCACTTAAAGGCAGTGTTCACGATGAAAATCGTTTTTCTGTTTCACCGCCTATCTTGAAAACAGCCCCATGCTGATTCCAATGATGTCTCTGAAATCGCACAAGACCTTCAGGGAACGGAGTTATGGTTCCTCAAAAATTGAGCTAAGGAAACATGGTGGACGAGTTGTCCGAGGCTTGTAACTTCCATTTTTTGCAGCCGATCTATGCGAGCTGACCTGAGTAAAGAGAGAAGCTGAGAATGAAGGGAAGAACGGGGCTAATGATTGGGAATCATCGCTAATCTCACGATCTTGAGCATCCATTTGTGCACGTCGGTGGGCGTGTGTGGCGCTTTAGGGGTTTGCCTTGCGCTCAAACTGGCAACTTCGGGCTCTTTTGGAGCTCTTCCCGGCTCGTTTTCATGCGTTCTTTCGACGTCAACGTTACAGTGTGCCCTCCACTTCCCATTCCTAGTGGGAACCGGAACTCATTTTTTATGGTGAACACTGCCTTTAACTTACATTCTTGTTGGCAGCTTCGCTTGCATTTGTACAACGGAGGCTCGAGAAATCGAAAAAACCGAAGAAAAAATGGCGAAACTGCATCGCTCGCAAGCGCACGCCCGACGAGTGATCGGAAATTTCTTTTTATTCAAAAAAAAACACCAATAAAAATGAGCTCACGCAGATTCCCCATTCATGCACTAAGTGGTTAGGCGGCATTCAGGGTTTTTGAGGGCGACGCGATGGTACAAGCCAGTGTGACGCGAAAAACTTAGGTGTGAAAGCTGGGCGATTACGAGCGATTGTACACGTACGCGATTTCGCGTAAACGAGCGCCAGCATTTTTTAGTGAGGTTAGCAACGCTTTTTAGTGAAGTTAGCAACGAGTCAAATCCGATACATTGCGCCACTTCGCTGTGAACACCTAGCGACGACGCGACGATCCATATAGGCCGGAATCATACTCCCCGCGACCAGCGACAGCGACAGTGCATATCAGGCATATCGGTTTTTGGTCGATATAGATGGTAAATATTGCGTCGCGTCGCTCGTCGCTAGAAGTATGATCCCGGCCATATAAGCCTATTATACCGTCGCGCCGCGCCGCGAATTAACTTTGAACACCGCCTTACGCGGACGCTCAACACTGGCGCAATGTACCATGCTTAAAATGCACGTGTCGATTTGAAGTGTGCGCGCAGATGCTCAAGGTGCGCACGTTCTCGATGGCGCGGCCCACTACTCCAACGTACACGCGCGCTAGATAGTGCGATGCACCAAGCTACGTCCCCCCTCCCACTTGGAGATCGAAATTTTTGAAAAATGCCCAAAACTATCCGTCCCCCGCCCCCAGGTTCTGAGAAAGTTTTAACAGTTTTTGCAGTCAAGTTTTTTAAAAAAAAGTATCATTTCGACCTAATTTATTTTTAAATAATTACTGCACTCCCTGTCCAACTGATTAGCCTCGGAAACAGTAGTTGTGACTTGCTCTTTGCTATAGAGCAACAACATCTGTATTGAGAAAGACGTAATTAAAATTCTGACACAAATTGCCTCACAATCTCAAAGATGTGGGCAAACCCAAGCAGGAATCGAAAAAAGCTGGATACTTGTTCCTCGCTTGCGTTAAGTTGTGCCCTGATCGTGATCGAGAAATGGGCTAGCGAAAAGTCAGGGATGCTTTGAAAAATGAAGAAATAGGCGAGCTTGAGCTGGTAGGAAATTAAGATGTGAATGCGAAACGTTTAATAATTTCCAATACATTGCAACCTCGGGGGAGAGGGGAATTCTGGCGTATGCCGAGCATTATTCGGGGATATTTTGGGCTCTCAATAACAACTCTTTCATCACAAGGCTTCTATGCAAACCTAGTTGGAGGAGGTCACTCAGGTAACAAAGAAAGAATAAATAATACGCTTCGTAATACAGAAGGTATTCTGAGCTTCATTGTGCAACCTGTTGAATTGGAAATGATGAAACTCTTCGATGTTTTATTCAGGCAACGTTTCGGGCCCTAAGCCCATTATCAAGCCTCTGAAACGTAGCATTCAACATTCGAAATACACAAGATGGTAGCACAACAACAATAGGGGACCGACCTCTACCCTCTCAAAGATGCGTTCCCAAGGGCGGGCTGGATGTAGTCGGGTGACCTAGAAACATATGTGAATACGAGGCCACATCCCCCAAGAGAGTCTGATCATACCTCTCGACGGCCGGGTTCCGTGGAAAGTGAGGGGTGTGTCAAGGGCCAGGGGAAACATCTGAGGTTATATTCTTCATTGTGTCCCTTATCATTACTGTATCACTTCATTTCTCGTTATATAGTAATGAGCTTCATGGCTGCTGTCATTTCTTCTTTTATATTGATTGTTGGCTTCTCATGTTGTATTTCGAGAGCTTCTTTTATCTTACGCTCGACCGGATCGGGTAAATTTCGATGCAGAATAGTAACGCTGAGCTCTGGAGATGCCTCATATGTGTGTTTGAGGGTGCGGTGTTTTGAGAAAGGGTTGTCGGGGTAGCTCTGCGGTTTACGCAGAGCCCGTAGGTGTTCGCCCATCCTGCATCAAAGTGGCCTTGCTGTCTCTCCAATATAAAATTCACCACACGATAAGCACACTACTTTGTACACCACGAACTTCATTTGACAAACTTTCTTAGGTCCACAGCATATCCTGCAGTCAGCACGTTTACATTGACTTTCATATGGACGCGATGTAGTCAAAAAGCGCCGTAAAGAAGGTGGTGGTCGGAAGACGAGGCTTATTGGGAGCCCTGAACGCTTGACGACGCGATTGATGTCCATTGCGAAGGAATCATTCATGAACTGTATAACTAGAGCAGTCCCTCCATGTCTACGGTGTGGTCTCCAGCAACGATTCGATTAGTCTACTTTTGAAATTTTTTGATCCGCACTGATTTTCTGTTTGTTTCGAGGTGCCTAGTTATACTAGACCGCTCCGCAGCTCTGCGAAAGTGCCGCGCCGGCTCCGCGACAGGCCGCTTTGGTGCCTGTAGCAAGCACTGAAGCGGCACTATCGTGGAGCCGCAGCACCGATTTCTCTCAGAGTCAGAAAGCGAGCGAGGAAAACGTTTCGCGTTTTTTCTAACGTTTTTGAATAACTCGCTTCAAATTTAGCCCTGAGCGAAGCTAAGTTGATACGCATGATGCTGGCGTCTAGGGCTACCCAATGGAATAGCCTCCTAGGGCTTTCCTTGAGAACTAAAGAAGTTTGGTGATCAGCAGGATTTTAAACAACGATACAGTGGCGTAGGGACGGAGGCTAGGAAAGTGCTCGTTTCGCAACAATACCGCAGTTAGAAATGTGGCTGATTGCACAACTTTTAAGCTATCAAAGAGAACCAAACAAAGGCTATACCATACAAATGTTTTTGAGCATCATCGTCGTGGCGTCGATTGCCGCTCGCTGGCAAAGGCGCAGGAAAGTCACGACGTCAAAACACTGCGGTGCCCCCTCGTCGCCCTTCACGCGGCGTCGGTCGCTCGCAATCGCTGAATGTAATCGATATTGCATCACTCATAGCAGTTCGTCGCTGCGAACAACGCCGCGATAAGAACTCTGCAGGCCCCTATAGACGCTCGAGACACGTCACGCATCAGGCTCGTTCAGCCTTCCTCGCCACGTCAGTCAGTATTTTGTTGTTTCTTCCTACTTCTCCCATTTCTCTTTGTTTCGACTGTTTTCAGTCTTTATATGTCACGATGCCTTGGTAAACTTTGCTAACTAAAGTTTTTATTTCAGGTATTTCACTTAGCGTTTGAAGGGGCGCCAGCCGCTCGCCAAAATGTTGGCGGCAGTTTGGCGATGAGAGTGATGCTACCGGGCCGGTGTTTGCTTGCCAGCTGCTCGAAAGCGGGTCATCAGCCCCATTCTCTGAATAGCGTAGCATTGAACGGGAAAATAAAAAGTCATGTGAGAACGTTCACGCTTGGAATGGTGGGGAAGGGTTTGCAACTCGCCCCGACACCTCAACCTCGAAGACGTATGTATAGGCTTGGAGGCCTTGCCGGCGGCCACGACTCAGTCTAGTCTACGTATAGTCAAGCGCACAGGTATGAGCTCCAGTGGCGTAGTATGTAGTTTGGTACGGACCTGAAATCATTAGGGAAGGATTGATACCCTCATATGGCAGATCAGCATGGGATTTCTGTATTTCATTAAACAATTACAGCCACGAAAGCTATTTTATCACTATGCAGCACAATCTAACCTTGTCTAGACTCGGGGAATACACGAGAACTTGATATGAAAACTCCTATCACATAGCAAGTTATTTCCTCCCAAAATTAGAGACGTTTCTTCCGTCTGTATACAGTTTAAGCAAGAGCTTTCAGATCTCGAGCATGCAATGAATCAGAAAAGAAACCTCAAGGGATCCCCAGAAGAGTTTTTTCTTGTGGAAACTCAGTCCAAATTTCTTCCGGGGAACATTTTTTGGGAGCTCCAAAAGACTACGATATCCGGCTTCAGTTTTTCAGGAAATTCCGGTAGGTTAAGAAAGCTAAATGACGTTATGGCTATTGTACCCACGATTTCAAGCCAATGACTGCATTAGGTCAGGAGCTCGAAACAAGTTACACACAATCTTTTACAAAGCTAGGCATGGACATACATGATATTCCTATTTTTGCTTCATCCCATATCCAAATTGTCTCAAAACAGTATATGTTTTTGAGTCCCCCACAATTTCCACAAGTGGTCTGCAAAATACATACATTGATATGATTGCGATCGATTTCGATATTGTTTAGGGGTAAAGGAATACACGTACTCTACAGTGATTCTACTTAGTAGAAAATTTTCTGGTTGTATTTCTGCAGTTTACGATATGTTTACCTCAAACTATAAGAAAGTACTAAGAGTTTTTTCCACGAAATCCCTGCTTGATACCGATCCTATGGAAAATTCGCCAGATTTTCGATAAATGGGAGAAAGTGTTACAGTGATTCTCCCAATATTTTGAGTGTTCTTCAGAATGCTTCCGTTTTCCAGCAGAATGGTTTTTCCATAAAAGTGGCCGTACATTACGCGTGAATAACAGAAATCAATCGGAATCGCTCCCCTAGATTTCATCGCAAATGCGCAGGACTTTTTAGGGAGAATTCAGGTCTTCAGGGAAAGCATAGAGCACTTCACGAAAATGCGCAGGATTTTGATTGGACTAGGCAATACCTCGAGGGAAGTGTCGATGGCCTTCCATGAATTGCGCAGGACCTCGTAGGGTGAGGGCAGGACCTCATTGTGACGGTGGAGGACCTAGAGTAGAGCGACGCCAGCCTTACAGGATCAATGCAGGACCTCCTAGGAAGTCAGAAAGTGCACGGACTCAGGGTTTGGGTGCAAGGCCTCATCAGGGCTGTGCAGGACCTCATTGTGAGTGTGCAGGACCTCGCATGAATTGTCGGAAATCTTATGGGAAGTGTGCACGACACTATGAGGAGCGTGCAACACCCTATGGAAACTGTGCAGGACATCATAGCAAGTGTGCAGGACTTTGAGGAAAGTGCGCAGGACCTCATGGGAGGTGCGCAGATTCATATGTATAGTATGCAATATTTCAGAAAGAATTGTGTAGGACAGCAAGAGAACGTGCTGGAAATGAAAATTTGAGTAAGACTACTGCGGGAGTGCAAAGATCCTCAGAGAGAGTATGCAGGGTATCGAAAAGAAATGTACAGGACCCCATGGCGGACGAGCAGAGCTGTGCAGGACCTAAATGGCAGTGCACTGAATTTCAATGAAATGTGCAGGATCGAACATCGACTATGCAAGCTCTGAAGGAAAATGTGAGAGACCTTACAGAGTATAAGCAGAACATGATGGTGGGTGTGCAAAACCTTGAATAAAGTTTCAATCGCGCGGTGGTAGCCCGATTACACGATGAACACTGCTAGGAGAAATCAACTTCTCCGGGGCTTTAAACTTCTTGATGTGTCGTGGCGCTCATTCTTCCAGAAAGGGGTGGGGGAGAGCAACAGCAAGAGGATGTTTGCAGGTAGGGTTTTCGAGATGAACCGGTGGCTAGTTGGATATTCAGAACTCTTTTAGTTTGGCCATTGTTCTAGCGAAAATCGCAGTTCGCACCCTCCTGACCCGATCCAGTTTGAATTATTAGTGACACGCATTCTTCGCGCGCATAGTTTAGCAATGGAAGTCTGCATACTAAATCAAAATACCCGAAGAATAGTATGAACTTATCAACAATACAGTGGAAAAATGAGGAGCAATCGTTTCGCCTCTAAACCCTGAACGAATATGAGAGGACACGAACGAGATATATGGAGAAGGAAAACATAAGAAATGACATTCCCTGAGGCTCGTCACTAGGGTAAAGAGTGTTGTGTTAGAATGCTCAAAGAAGGAGCTATTCATGTGGCTCTGAGGTCAATTAACGGCATTACAGAATGTGTTCTACTTTGTTCGTTAGGCAAGCGAAAGTAAAGGAGAAACTATACAAAACTTATCTAGCAATGGCAACAGAAAAAACTGCAGTTTTCATCTGTTTGAAGTCATCCATATTTATGACCTATTCTCAGCAATACACTTCAAAAAAGCCATGAGCATAAATTGTCTAGGATACTGCAGGTCAATAAGGCTATGGTTTAGCATTTTAATCCTATCTTTGAAATCTCATCACAATTCTTTAAATTCATCAAAAAAATTGTTGACTACGTAGCGTTTCCTCTTGAACACATCTTCAACCTCAGCTACAGGAAAGGAGAAGTACCGCAAAGATGGAAGCATGCGTTTGTTACTCCAATATCTAAGAGACCACCCGTAAATGACCCTAGGAATTACCGACCAATAAGTATAACATCCATCTTTGCAAGAACGTTTGAGGAAATTGTGAAAAAACTCATTGTGAGCCATTTGGAAGAAAATTATATCATATCAGTAAATCAGTTTGGTTACCTTAAAGGTACAGTACACCATCAGAGTTGAATTTTGAGATTTTCGCGTAATTGCGTAGAAGACCCCTTCTCTATATCACGTGACAAATGCGAGATCTCAATTCCTCCAAATGAGCGAGATATAAACGACCACCACGGGCCCGACCCCCTCCAGCCACCACCACAGGCCCGGACCCCTTCCTGATTTTCGATCTCAATAGCGGCTAGATAGATGGATGATTCCGAGCCAAGTCGTCGTTCTTCACTCCCTTTCTGATATATCTCTTCATTATGTTTTGCTCTCGTGCCGCGACTGCGAATCAAGAGAAACACAGGCCTGAGACAACTCGTCCGCAATTTTTTTCTCTCCAAAATACAGGCATTGTCAGGAAGCAATATCTTCGTTCGTAGGGGGTCGTGGATGAGTTCATTAATAAAATTGTGATCAGAGTGTGACCCTCTCCAAGATAAGGATAAAACCTAAATAATAATTTTCTGGGTGTCCTGTGCCTTTAAAGGTACGTCGGTAGAAACTGCTATGCTGACCTCTCTTAACGATTGGACGAAGGCAATGGAAGCCGAAATTCGCACAGTTGTTGTCTACTTTGATTTCGCCAAAGCTTTCTACAAAGTGCCAACAAAGAAATTGTTGTTCAAAATTTAAATTGTAGGCATTCATCCACTGATAATAAGATGGGTCAAGGATTTTCTTTCCAATAGATCTTATCAAGTCAGGGTAGATGACCAGTATTCTAAAATTTATTCCGCTTACAGTGGGGTACCGCAGGGAGGAGTTCTCTCCCCACTGCTGTTTCTCATGTACACATTTGAGTTACCTGATAAAATTTCCTAATTCGGCGTAACATGCAAAATGTTCACTGACGACATCAAAATATATAAGCAAATTACAAACACCGAAGATGCTGCGGCTATTCAGGAGGCGATCCTCTGCATGAACAAATGGGCGGAAAAATGGGAGCTACCAATAGCGGATGAGAAAACCAACTATTTGTCGATCGGGGCTGGATACGAAAATCTCGCCACAGAATACACACTGAGAAATTCGGTACCTACCCCTATATCTGTGGGTAGAGACCTAGGATTTCTGGTGTCGAACTGTTTGAACTTTGATAACCACTACAAAACAATGGTTAAAAAAACAAGCCATAGAACATACAATCTATTCAAAATCTTGAAAACAAAAGACCCTCAGGTGTACTTGCGAGCCTACAAGACTTACATAGGACCGATCATGGAGTCTGGTACCACGGTCTTCAATCCATATAAGAAAAAAGATATCAAATATTTAGAGACCATCCAAAACAACTTCACTCGAAAAATGATGATGAGATGTTTCGATTTGAACTACTTCCAACTACCAAATGGCATCGACCGATCAAACAGATTGAAATTGCAATCGCTTCAAAAAAGGAGAATAAAGGCCGACCTCGTGATGATGTTCAAAATAATCACTCGAAGAGTTTGAATAGACCCTACTTTGTTTTTTGGTACTACACTGACGAGGAGCAAAAGAGGAAAGCTCGGGCTCTATGTCTCAGTCGCAAAATCGAACACAAGATAAAAATGTTTCCACATATAGAGCTGCAAGGGGGTTCAACTCCCTACTAAGTGAGAACGAAAACATTATTTCTACGTCTCTGCAGGTTTTTAAAAATCTTATAACAAAAAGAGTCTAATCAGATATTTCAGCATTCGAAGCCCTAATGTTCTGCCGCCAGATCATTTCCTATGTCTATTTTTATGTATTGATCACGTGCGATTTCATCCACGTCTTTGAATAAAATAAAATAAAATCTCTTAAAGGCACAGGACACCCAGGAAAATATTTTTTAGATTTTATCCTTACAGTCGAGAGGGTCTCATTCTGATCACAATGGTATTTCTGAAATCGTCCAAGACCCCCTACGAACGTAGATATGGCTCCTTGAAAATGCCTGTAGTTTGAGGACAAAACTTTGGTGGATGATTTTTCTGAGGCCAATATTTCTCTTGATCCGCAGTCGCGGCACGAGAGCAAAACAGAATGAGGAGATAGATCGAAAAGGGAGTGAAGAACGACGACTCGGTTGAAAATCGTCCATCCATCTAGCCGATATTGATATCGAGAAGCAGAAAGGAGGCCGGGCCTGTGGTGGTCGCTTATATCTCGCTTATTTGGAGGAATTGAGATCTCGCATTCGGCACGTGTTATACAGGAGGGGTCTTCTACACAGTTATATGAAAATCTCAAAATTCATATCCGAGGGTGTACTGTGCCTTTAATAAAGAGCATGTTCAAGAAATTCTGAGGGTTTCTATGTATATTGCAGCCTGCTTCAATTTGGAGAAAATATTTGATTTAAGTGAGGAAATCCGTGAACTTTGTAATCAAAAAGTTCTGTTTTAATGTTAAGTCTTGTGAAAAAAAAATTGACAGTGTAATTATAAGTACTACAAAAAATAAGAGCATACTACTCCATTGTTCCTGTTGCGTTTCTTCCTTCCCGGTATCAGTATCACCGACTCGAGTGGTGCAAAAATGTCAAAGAAAGTGTCTTACAGTGTGCCTCACTTGGCATTTGGAGGCTGGTCCTGGAAGGCGAACTCGGATCACCCTGTAGAAGGAATCACTCATTTAGACAGCTGGAATTCCTGCAAGTTAGGGAGGACCTTCGACAGATTAAATTAGAGTTATGGATATATTCGGATGAAATGTATGGAGGAGCTATCGAAATTTCAGGAATCTGGTATGATTCTCTTTGCTGAGTAGAATTGCAAAACCCAGACGCTCTGAAATCACCCTAATTGTTATTAGCATTTTCCTCATTGAACGTGTTTGCTTGAACACCTGTTACTGTTCCAGTACAGGACGTCTGGGGACAGTCGCATATAAGCGCTGCTAAACTCTAGCAAATAAAGCCTCACTTTGTGCACGATGTTTCTACCTGCAGCTGTTGGCTCTCTGGTAGGTTAGGTATGCCTCATGGCGACTTCATAGTCCTCTCTTATTGTACTCCTTTTCAGATACTTCTGACCACATATGGCAGAGCTGGTAAGTTAAGGATAGATTCCTAGATTTTTTTTTAAATCAGCATGAGTTTCTGTTACGCTAAGTTGAGAAGGCAGTAGAAAATTTGTAGAAATGAGAATCATGGAAATTCTTCTCATGGTGTTCCAATAGCTTTGGACTACTATCTTTCTTGCAGAACTACACAAAAATTGTTGAATTGTGATTTAGTGTTCTGTCCCAATGATGGGATGACAAGCATTGCTAGGCAGAAGTTTCTCGACAACCACAACGCCTACAGGTATCGCCCATTTCAATACAATCATTCTCAGTGGAGGGAGTAATGCAACATTTTGACCCGGGGCGCTGATTCGGAATATATGCACCACTTGCTTTCCATACGCAAATGGGAATAGAAATAACGACAAACAAGACTTGCATACATCATCCTACCTTGAAGGCAGCATACACGCTTGGACACGTGGTTGAGATAACTACGGAAGTAGAATGGTATGGTCCAGATTACAACGCCTACGCATTTTGAACCATCAAAAAAGACCCACAATGCCACTACATGAGTTAGAAGTTGGCCCCGCCCTGTATTTTCACGCCCCCTGTATTTGCCCTTTTCCTGCAACGCAAGGTTGCTGGGTCATATTCACCGTAGGTGCTGTTGGTAGATTGTCTAACAAGTGAACCACACACTTTACTGACGGCGAAGATGGCCCAGCAACAATGCATTGGAGTTAAAGGGCAAATGCAGGGGGCGTGAAAATACAGGGCGGAGCCAACTTCTAATTCATGTAGCGGCATTGATGGTCGTTTTTGACACTTCAAATTGCGTAGGCATTATGTTGCGTGCCATACGGTTTGATTCACATTGTTATTCCAATCACGTTTATCAGCGTGATGCTGCCTTTAACCAAAACATCCTCTTGAATTCAATAGATGTTATCATCGATTGTGGAGGGGAGTAGGGCAGAATGTATGAAGCGGTGGGTGATAGGATTGGGAAATACCGCTATGCACAGAAATATGCTGAGAAAGTCATGTCAAGAGTGAAGGCCGCGCATTAGGAAGATGAGAATGAGAAGATGGACTCTCAGATGGTGAACGGATTATCTACCGAATCGCAAAATTTCGAACAATGTGGGACCTACGATATTGAGAAGTTCCATCTGAGGCCGGTCCGAGAAAGTGAACTTGCGTCACTCTCTGAACGAAAATTTCAAATGCTGAGGGTATCGTACCCATGATCCGTCGCAAAAAAAAGCCCGTTGTTAAGCGTAACAAGGGATAAACCTAACAACGCTGAAGGGGTGATTTTCCGACATCTCTCTCCGCTAGCTAAACGTGTTGGTTGAGGGTTGCACTTCAGGGTAGACATTAGATTCGACCCCTCGTTATCGGCAGCATCTGCTGCCGATGGGGAGGGGAATCGAATGCGATATCCGCCCTGGGACACTACCCCTATTGTGCCGATGAACTACGCACGAGTTTCTGAGGATGCGATTCAAGCTGCCCAACCATGGACATGCCGCGAAAAACAGATGACAATGTAACTTGCTTTTAGAGAAGGGTTCCATCAAGTTCCACATATGGTGATTTGGAATGCCTCTCGTCAGCACGGCGGCTCAGAGTAGCTTATCGAATGGGTCAAAGTTCTCTATGACGACCCAAAAAGTTGGAATCAGACTGCTGCCACAACTCAGGTGTAGTCCATCGTGCTGCGGACTGACCTGCTACGCCATATGCAGCAGATTGTTGGCTTGCCAGCGAGGAGGCGAAGCAAGGGCTCGCTGCATTGGAGGCAATACTTCTAAATTGGACAGCTTTCGATCTATGTTTCTCCCTTGTTAGTTTTGTTTGGAAAGCTGGTAGAAAAAGCGAATTATTTTTCAGTTTCTTTAAATTTTGTGTTTTTTGGAGCCTTGTATAAGGCGAACTAGTTTTTCCCTTCCTCTTAACTTCACTGAAATAAGAGTATCAAAGAAAACACTCTCCTAAACACGTCACCAGAAAACGTCATAAAAAGCACCAGTAAAACTATATTTTTCGCAAGTCTCTGCAGAAAGTGTTTCTTCTTATAGTCTGTATGAGTGCATAAGTAGAGCTCTCCGGGACTAACTAGAAAATTTGTTGGTATTGTAAATTGTATGACTTATTCCAGGCCTGTACTTTAGTGAACTCTTACGGCATGCCCAAGAACGGAACATACTTAATAGCCACCCTGTCGTGTACTGTTGTCTTTCTTGTTGTTTTTGCCTCCGAACATCCATCAGTGACGTTTGTTTAGACAAAAGGGAGGAGATGATTTCCAACATTCAAACTGAAATTGTAAGCCAAATAGGCTCCCAAAACGCGCAAAAATGCTTATTCAAGACGCGTTCTGCAGAACCAGGGGACAGTAAAATTTTTCCAATTAGGAAAGTGCTGTGCATTTGGTGTGTTTTCCGCAACCGTACAACTGCCTTTTTGCAGTTGTACGGTTGCGGAAATGCAATATGTGCATTGTGCTTTATCACAGCAGCACCTACTAAGCCAGTATTAGTTCAGATCGTATGGACTCTGGATCTTCTAGGAAGCACCTGATTGGATATTCGGAATCAGCGCACAAAAGTTGTACAAAACACTCACGTCGCCGTTTCTGCAAGAAATATTTTCCTGTACCACATATGCCTTTCAGATCGTTGGTTGCCCATGGTAAAGCAAAGGATGGTTCTGGTGGGTTCGCCCCAAAGGCAGCACGAATGCTGAAAATGGTGAGGTTGAAACCTATTTGTCTCAGTTCATGTTCCACTATGAAGTCCAGATATACGATGAAGTATTCGAGTCCATGAAAATGAATCTTTGGAGAGCATCTGTGAAATTTACAGACGTAGTGTGAAGCGAAACTGCTAGACAGATGAAAAAGTTCATAAAGCATTTGATATGATCCAATGTCACCTCACTGAAAGCTTTGAGAGAAGGGCGCATGAGTGATACCATGTTTCTTCGCCACTTCAGGGCTACGATTGCGAGGTTGAAGCGAGTGCAATGGAACACGCCCGGAAATGTGAATTCAAACATTCCACAGATCGTAAGGGGCTGGGTGAGAACTTATACATGACAACCAACACCAGGATGGACAAGGCGATAGCTGCTGATTCCGTAAGACTCTTTAATCCAGAGAACTTTGTCTAAATTGGACAACGTAGTGATGATAAATGTTTGCAGGCCAGCACTTCCTGGTTCAGTGAGCTTGAGAAACACGGTGTGGGTCAGGAGAACAAACTCACAGCTAAGCTCTGGAACAGACCAGGGAAAGCTGTTGGTCATTACACTCAGGCGAGGCTCATTCTAGGCTCCCAAAGCAAGTGTATGATGTGGTCAGGTTCTTCATATTTTTAGATGGTCTGGCAAGGCAGTAACAAGCTTGGATGCGCAGTTGAATCTTGCCCACGCATGACGTTTGTGGTATGCCAGTATAAACCTCAGTAAGTGAAATGCTTTCTGAAAATGAATTCAGCAGACGTTTAGCTAGATTATATTTTTAGGGGCAACATGATGAACTCATTTATTTACGAAAAAGGAGAGTCTTGCAAATCGGATGCGGACTGCAATTGTGTCGGCTGCAGGTGTAGCAAGGAGGAGGCACTCTGTATTTCTCCCTGAATCGCTTGACAACGAATTATTTCTTAGTTGTGACCATGTAAATCTTCTCGGAGATTATAATTAGTTGAATAAAGCGGGCAATCTCCAGACTAGTCCAGTAAATCTATTCGCTTGATTTAAAAGCAGCATACACGTCCGTAAACGTGTTTGAGATAACTACGGAAATAGAATCGTATGTCTCAGAACACAACGTGTACGCATTTTGACGCGTCAAAAGCGATCCACGATGCCGCTACAGTAAGAATTCGACCCCGCCCCTGCATTTCTACGACCCCGTACCTGACGTTTTCCTCCAAAACAGGAGTGCAGGGCCATTAACTCTGTCGGCGACGTTTGTGGGTGGTACAATAACTGCAATAAGTGAACCACATATATCGGCGACGGTGGGAATGGCTCAGCACCCCTGTGTTGGGCCAGGACGGCAAATACAGGGGGCGAAGAAATATAGTGTGGGGCCGATTTCTTACTCGTGTGGTGGCATTGTGGCTCGTTTTTTACCCTTGAAAATGCGTATCCGTCCCAATCTGAGCCATACCATTCTATCTGCGTAGCTATTTTAACCACGTTTACGAGCATCTATAATGCCTTTAAGCTCAACAACACAAACACATACATGGAACGTAACATTGTGGAACAGAGTAAACTGAGATCATTTCTGGAAAAAAGTTATATTTTAAGAGCAAACGTAGCATCGTTTGGGATGCACAATGTTGTAAGGTTTTCTTTCAGAGTTCCTCACTAAGAGGGGTTGAGGTGAGAACACTGCCAAAGCTCAATGAAAGAAAGTGCACTACTTCGAAGATGACGGTGTGCACTTGACAGATCCCTTTAAAGGCAGTGTCCACGATGAAAACAGTTTTCGGATTTTCATTGTTGATTGAAAGAGCCGGGGCTTACTGCATCAAGAATGCTGAAAAAACGGCTAAGAACGAGCTCGAGCGAGCCCTATATGGTCTTGATTTGAGTGCTACGCTCACGCAACTCTCCCTTAAAGGCATCGTACACGATGAAAACCATACTTGGGTTTTTGAGGTCTTCGTGTTGTTATAACCCTATACTGAGTAAAGATTGCTAGAAGCCCCTGAAAAACGTCAACTTTTCAAGAAAAACCCATTTCGATGAAGCTGAAGACAAATTTTTAAGTTCGCGCCGACGTCAACTTGGGATATTTGCCCGGAGAACGCAAGGAACAGTTTTACGATTCGTTTCTTGCCGCTGCGTTGGAAGTATTTCACCAAGGAAGCCATTCAGACGAGTGGTCATTTTTTTCTTGAACGAAGTTAAGAAGGTTTATTAACATGCTACGTCCAATGCTGTCAGCTGCTTTCGATCGATGTCGGACGTGAAATCGAGTGGCGTGAGCGTTTTGCCCTACGACGCGTCAACGCACGATCGCCGGCAGCGACCACGGAGTTTTGTTCTTTGTAACAACGGATCGACCCCAAGGCCGGCCCCCAAAACCCAAGAAGCCCTTTTGAGGTAAGCAAATCTTCATTCAGAGGTGATTTTGAAACTCCAACCGTTCTGAGTGACATTGTTATGGCCCACTAGTCCGACTGAACGCAAAAGCTGAAATTCGGTTTTCATCGTGTACGATGCCTTTAACCAACGATTACCGTCAAAACTCTCCGACTGAAAATTCGACTTTAAGAAGGTAATTGATCAACGGCGTAAGCTTAGTTAAGTGAAGTGTGCTACAGCCTTCTTAATGTGAGTTGTTTCCTCAAAATGGGTTTTCCAGATGTTTGCGAATTAATGGTGGTTGAAAGAAGTGGGCGGGGCATGGGCGAAACACTCAAGTTTTGGGCCGTATAGGGCTCGTCTGTGCTCGCTCCTAGCCGTTTTTTCAACATTGCAGGTGGAACTGTACTCGGACCTCTAGATTTCCGAAGAAAACTCGAAGACTAATTCTATTGTGGACGCTGCCTTTGCAGGCACATTCCAAGCTCAAGGACGAAATTTGAGATTTCCACATTGATGTGAAGTAGACCCAGGATTGAAACTATTCGGAAGGGGGGGGCACTCAAGATTCAGTCCGAGAAACGAAGGTTTTTTTTCCACGGCAACACGTATTAGAAACGTGGTAATCGTGTTAGAAACGTGTTAAACCTGTCGTGTCACGTGTTGGAAACATGTTGAAAAGGTTTGATATCAGGAATTTCATTATAGATCTTACATGGCCCACCCCAACTAGTTTCATACCGTAGACCGACCCCATACAACACCTGCCAAGTGTGAGCTCTCAATTCCTCCGAATAAGCAAGATATAGGAGGGCACCCACACCAGGAAGCCACTATGCCACGCCCATTCAACGAACTTTCGAGCTAAACAGTGGTGAGATGAGCGATGGTTTCCGAGCTAAACAGTGGTGAGACGAGCGATGGTTTTCGGAAAACAGCCCCGTTCTTCTCTTCATACTCAGCGTCTCTCTTTTGTTCAGGTCGGCTAGCATACGTCGGTTGTAGTTACGAGCCTCGGAAAACTCGTCCACCATACTTCCGCAGCTCAATATTTGAGGGGCCACAACTCTGTTTATAGGGGTGTAGTACGATTCCAGAGACACTATTCGACTCAGCGTGGGACCCTTTTTAGGATAGGTAGAAAGTAGAAAAACGATCCCGAGGTTGAACTGTGTCTTAGAGGATTGCGAGCTTCAAACAGTTGCCTTTGCGAAAAATTCGCGGTATGCCTAAGAATCGAAGGAAACTATGTTTATTCGATGTTTTTGAACATTTGATGCCTTTTTATGGCATGGTATATGACTTAACTTATGTTAACTTAGGTTACCTCGCTTGAAAAAAATTTTAACGTGGAAGCGGCTCAGATTACATTACAAACGACGACATCCAGCAGCGTTTTGGCGTTGCTTCAGTTACTGGGAATCTTCGTGAAGCTCAACTGCGAAGAAGGCACTGAATCACAGTGGTAACAAATTTCGTGCGAGCGGTCGCCGCGCCGCGCGTTCTCATTGGGGCGCGCCGTTCTCACTGGAGCGCGCCATCTCAGCGCAGCAGCCAAACGACGCCAGGCACACGAATTTGGTCAGATCGATATTCAATCCTACACAATCACACCTTTGCAAAGGAACCACCAAGGAGTATTGGATCAGTGTGGACTGTGAGAACTAAGTTCAAGGCTGAATTGAGCACTACTTACTACTGATGTTAAGAAGTCAACCTTTCATCGATGTTTTACGTTTCATTTCTGATTCTCACCAGTTTTTTTTAATTGAGACATTTTTATGGTTTAAACGCGTTCTGAAGCACGCATAGAAAATCCGATTCTCCACAGCGTCTTGATCTGTTTCTCAGTGATTTTCGAATTTTTGAACAGCACTTCGTTTTAGCTAGTTTCAGCAAGATTGATCTTTACAACACTTTCGCTGCGCTATTTTTCGAAAATTTAAACTTATTCAGGTTGGCAAATTGATTCCAGTATCCGAATCCAGTTGAAACCTAGGTCTTATTCGAAATTAAAAAATCGAGAGTCTGGCGAGCAGTTTCAATATCAACAATTCTTTTTGAATCTTTTCACGTTTTCGTTGATTCTCAGTGATTTTCGTCGACTACCTTCAATCAGCACTTCGTTTTTAGCTAGGTTCAGCAGAATTGATCCAGATAACACTTTCGCTGTGCTATTTTTGCTGGTTTTTGCAGACTTCTTTCCAACATTTTTTGCCTCTTTTTTTGCTGCATTCGCAAGCTCGTGCTTAGGAATCTACATTCAGGAATTTTTCGCAGCTGTTTTCTATTAATTTTCGCAGGCTAATTTTGAGCCCCACTGAGGCAAACTATCTCCGCCACGAGCTAAGAAACCCAGACAAATCACCGAAAGCAATTCTGAAGCTATATCTAATGAGAAACAATTTTTGTGGAACTCCCACACGGTGCTCTACGCTAGTGACTCGCTGGTGCTCTACGCTCTTTGACAATGACGGGGTATCTAATTATGATAGTCCAAACTAGTCGTGCTCATTAATACTTCGCACACTTGAATAAACAAAATTTAATACTTTTTCTGATACACAATAGAAAGTTTGACAAATATGCATAACTCTGCAGATCTCTATAAAGCTATCAAGACTCTGATGTGATATATCTTCTTCAATCTTCGTCGGGTAGATTTTTTCGTCCGTGAAGGGCGACCCTAATCCTCATCGCAGATATTTTATTAAAACATAGCGAATACCAAGTTTAAGACCCACTCAAAGTAGTATAAACCAGCTCTCACCGAGACCTAATCAGGTTCCATTTCCCCTTCGCACATCGGACATATCCTTGAGATCAGACATTCCAAATGGACTCAACTTGAACAAGTGTCGCGGGTTTATCAACGTTATCGACAGCCAGCTGTCGATAAACCCTCCCAGGATGTGGATGTAAACGAGAGCCCTGAAATCCACATCTAATTACCGCCCAACTAATACAAACTAAATAGCTGATGTACGAATCGCATTCGGCGCCCCAATTCACCCTCTACGATAAGCTTGAGAAGAAGAAGATGCTTTTTTTCAAACGAAAGGGTAGAACAGTGCAACAATAAGTCAAATAATGATGAACCATGTTTCGAAACTACTGCTAGTGTGCGGTCATTTCTACATATTGTATGTTCTACTCTGCATTTTCACACAATGTGAGAGCAAGATGTGGGATGGAGCCTATTCTTCTTCTGTACTTTCGAGCTATGTCATTTTTTCAAACGTTGATAATCTTACCAACCTATATCACTCCACAGATGAGACGATCGACACGAGCTTCGCAGACAAAAAAGGCAACCAATCTCTGGAAAGGAGTACGAATTCCCTCTTTAATCAACTAAAGAAGATTTACTACTGCAACGGATGGAAACATAGAGGAGGAAGGAATGGAGAAGTGAACTACAGCATGAGAAGAGGTGAAGGAGTGTGGGTTCGGCGGTGTTTCGCAATCGATGTGGGCTGGCGCGCTCCAGTGAGAACGGCGCGCCCCAATGAGAACGCGCGGCGCGGCGATCGCTCGCACGAAATTTGTTACCACTGTGTTTCAGTGGCTTCTCAACTGCGACGGTATCGATTCGTAATCTGCAGTAGAAGCGATACCGTGTGCGACGAGGGCGGTTCTAAAGGACGACCGAGGCCACGCTGGCTTGGCACACTGCATGCCGATTCGAATGCTGGGTCCTGCCGGAAATTCGTTTTCGAGATTTCTCGCTGAAGAAGAGTCTAGGTATTTGTAAGAAACGTGCGAAAGCTGCGGCAAACGATCTTGTCTAAGATAATTTTGTCTCAAGATAATTAGCGAGTCATTGAAAGAGGAAACACTAAGTCGGTCATCCACTTTTTCAGTTATCATTCATGCATATCGCGAGCTGTGAAACTCGTATCACAGCACGCGCCGCAAGTGCCGTTAGTGTGGCGACCCTTCTTCCAATGTGGTACGAATATAAATACCTCGCCTGCCTGATCATGGTGTGAATACCGTAGATGTTTTCTTAGAGAATACTTTCTCCAATAATAGCATGTTATCACTGCAAAAGCTGCATGCCTTCCGTTCGACAGTTAAGTAGACCGTGAGAGATCTCACCATGATGTTGCTAGGGCGCGAGCAGTGAGTCCATTTCAAATTCAAATTTATCACATGTGGTGAACACGTAAAAAACTGTTAAACACAAAAACAGAGAGAAGAGAAAAAAAATATAGGGAAATCTCAGTAAAAATTGAAACGAATGAATCTTAAAAGTCATTTTCTTATTCACTCTATCATTCAAAACATCTTAAAATTCACTAACTATGGAAACTTAATAGCCTCGAAAATCGAAATAACAACCTTAGTGCAGGTAACAACAGAGCTGGTTTTCTGAAAGCAGTGTGCACGACAAAATTCATTTCTGATAGCTCCACGTTTTACGGGAAGGTCTGGTGCGCTTTATAGCGAGGCATGCTTAAAAAACGCGAAGGCCGCGCTTTTAAGCCATAAAAGGCCCACCCTTGTTTAAGTCCATTTTTGAGCGTGGAGGAATTGACCGCTATGAAGGATGATGCCCATCAGTGCAATCAAGCGATCAGATCACTTATCAGCACTTCTTTGATTTAATCCTTACTGTAATCTGACTGTTGATTTACCATATTCACAAAGAGGGCGCGGAACTGCAGCACGGGCGGTTCTGGAAGACCAAAACGCTTTTTTGCAGCCGTTATTTTGCCACTCCTGGCTCGTTTTCTACCATTTTCGTCAGTGAGAGCCTTGGATCCTTCTCGCCTATCAGTTCACTGTGGAAAGTCACCGAAGAGGATCATCGTGAAGGCTGCCTTCAAACGGGTGAGACTCTCCGAAATTCGTGTTGCCCTGCTCATCTTTATTTACTCCATTCCAGCTGTACAGGTGGAAAAGCGGCGCCTCAAAGGCTTAGGATACCCTGGGAATTATTTTTGAGATTTCATACTTGTTTTAGAGAGGGTCATAGTCTGATAACAATGGTACCTCTGAAATCGTTCAAGACCCCCCTTGCACGGGGTTATGGCTCCTCAAAAATGCCTATATCTTGAGGGCAGAGATTTAGTGGACGAATTGTCTTAGACCTGTATTTTTCTTCAATCGCAGGTCTTCTTTCCATCAAGATGAGATAAGGTCAGGTGTTCTTGAATTTTCTATGTAATCAAGTAATAGCTGTCTTTCATCCCAACAAAGAATAATGCGGAAAAACTTTATTGGAACGTCTTTCATGCAGCAATACAAAGAGCCTTCTGCTGACTGCATTTGCAGGCAGTACCATTGCAGTCGGCATCCGATTTGCATGGCTCACCGTTGTCATAAATAGGCGATCTCATCATGTTTCCTCTAAAAATATGCTAAGCTTGAGACATGCCAAATATGGAATTTACTGCGGAGAAGTTCCCTTACTGAGCCTTGTATCGGCAGACCACGAAAGCCATTTTTGGGCAGGATTTGACCGCACATGCAAGCTTGTCACTGCGTTGCCAGACCATCTGAAATGTATGCTTCCACAAGTAACTATTACGTACAGAATAATCAAATGACGCATGCCTGTGTGTACTGTCCAAACACTTTTTCGGGTCCACTCCAGAGCTCGGGAGTGAGTTTGTTCTCCTGTTCTACGCCAAATTTTTCCGAATCAGTGAACCAAGAAGTGCTCGTCTAGGATTCGTTTTGTTTATCACGTCACTTAAGGCCGACGCCATATATAAAGTCTTTCGGAACCAGACTGTCCGCCCACGCGGTCCGCGTGCGTGTCGAGCGATCGTCACGAAGGCATTTTTCGAGAGGACCTTACCACGACTGGGATTCAGCTGACTGGGATCTTAATCACTATTCGTCTGATATTGCTGTCTATCGAATCATTGGTCTAAAAATGCCCTCGTTACAGCTGATCAACAAGCTCGCATAACGCATGGACGGACAGTCTCATTCGAACAAACCTTAAATAAATATACACATGAACACAAAAAATAAAAGGAATAGGAGTACAATAAGAGCCATACGATTAGGTGCAATGAGAGATGATGACTTCCGGGACATGAATGGGAAGAAGAAAAAGTATACTTCGACTTCACTACCTTGGCGGCGAATTTGCGTTTAAAAACGCTTGAGTGTGAGGGGCGATGTCTGGCATTTTGTGAGCTTCAAGTATATCGAGCCTGCCTGGTTTTCAAAGAATCTAGATCGCATGGAGGTTTTGATGGTCTCAACAATGAGGAGGAGGATTTATGATGTTGTCCCTTCCGAATCAGCAGAAATCTCAACAATGCGAACCTCAGCAGACTCACAGACTCTGCCGCCTTTGTTTGGTCAATATTCTTGTCTGACGTCATGTATAAGTTCTCTCCCAGCCCTTTGCGGTCGGTAGAGTGCTTGATTTCGATATTTTCTGCTTGCTTCACCGCACTTGTATTTCATCTTATCTGAATCACTCACAAAATTTCTATCCATGATGTGCTTCAATTTTTTTGTTGAACTCATTTCAATAATATTAGCGATAGAATTCAATCTATGTTATCTATGTTAACGCATTCATGAGACCGCAAGCCGTGACGTTTGCTGTACGCAAGCAGATCTTGGCTTATTGATTAAGTACACATAGTGGGAGGCGCCCTAGGAATAGTTAGCCGACGCGAGCGGCACCAGTGACCACGTGAGCACGCCGAGTTTCCGTCACCAGCTTAGTGGCCGAACTGCTCCTGCTCAGACGAATATGAGGACCGACGGCGCGCAACAATAGGCCCGACTTCGGGATCGGCGACGTTCCGACCGCACCATTGCGCGCGTTCCGACCGGTAGTTAGCGCGGTCGGACCGGAATTGGCGACGTTCCGACCGCACCATTGCGCGCGTTCCAACCGGTATACCGGCGCGGTCAGTACGGAAGTGTGCGCGTTCCAAACGCAACTCTGCATCACGGCACTTTGCGTTTGGACCGCGGGCATGTGTGAAACCACGGGCCCTGCCCAGTGGGCGGCGCTTAGAACAGCGCAATACGCTAGCAGGGAACCCTCCAGTTGTGACGCCCACTACTGGCTGTTATACTCTCTAACAGCCTGCAGTGGAGATCTTAATTTGGGCATACCATGCTGGCGTGTTGCAGAAGATAATGCAACGTTCAGACTTACAAATTTATTTATAAAGTAACCACTGGATAATACATGAGCAAATACTGAAACGATAAGAGTACAACAAATTCTTCCCTCACACAGGAACAGCTACATACAGAATTATGCGACAACTCTTGCAGTGAATTCACGACTTCATATTTTCCGAAATATGACTGAAACTTTCAAAAATTACCTATGAGAAAGATGAAGTACATATTTCCCATGCCATCACATAAGAATAGTTCATGTCGAGATTAGTTTATTTTTCATACGTGAAAGTGCATGTATATAAACTTACCTATCTAGAAAAGGTTGCGCTCAAACAGCGAACAACTTTCTAAACAACTTTTTCAAATACTCAAATTAACCCTCTGATTCATATATTCGAACATCAGAAAACTATATTTTCATCTGATATCAAATACAGTCCACCACAAACGGGAAAAAGGCGGCGATATTATCGGTGGCTCTATCACAGGCCTGTGGTGCGTCGCGCGCGACGTCAGATGTTCGATGTCGGAAGGCAAAATAGCTGAGAAAGGGGCTTAAAGGCACAGTCTTAACTCAGGAGCGAAATCCGAGATTTCCACGTAAATTGGAAGTAGACCCCACCCCTTAACCTGGCGAGTGCGAGCTCTGGATTCCTCCAAGATTTTCTGTCGTGGGATATAATATGGATCCTAGTGTGTTGATCGCAATCGCACCACGCCTTTTCCCGAACTGTATTTTCATGTTATGACCTTGAAAGGACTTTTCATATTTTTTATAGGTTCTGACCTTAAATATTGTCAACCATACTTTGAAAAATGTGGCAAGTACATGTATAATATAAACTGAAAATTGACAACGGAGCAGTACATTTCAGAGGTATTGGAACTAGGGTACTGCACGAGGTGTGGGCCGGCCAGTTTTGCTCAGACCCCAGGAACGTTAGTAGGTCGATTTTTGACCGTTTTCTCCCACCCCCACCAAGAGCTGATGTGTTCAAGCAGTTTATCTAGCAGGTTTACATACCACTAACGTTTCACTGCAGTAAAATTTCTCTTGTCGTATTTAAATGGTAAGTATAAAAATGTCAAATGGTAAAAAACCTAAATTGACAACTCGGAGCCGGTGCTTTGCCACTAAATTAGGATGTTTGAGAAGAAGAGAGGCCAGAACTGCGCCTCTTGCATTTATGTAGAGAGGAGCTGAAAAGGCAAAAGTGAATGTAACTGGTAACAGCTTGTGCTGTGTAATAAAATGAGAATTTTTGAGGGAGGGTTGGCACGCGCCGGAAGTCCATATTCTTTACGAGTCACGAGAGTAGGATATTTGAATCCAGCGTAGTTGATTTACTCGGTATACTCACTTTCAGCGTCCAACATGGATGCTGAACACCGCTACAGTATGAGGCCGCACACTTTTCTCAGGCGTGGTCCCGCCAAAAAGGGGCCTTTTTGAAACTTAGGTGTCACCAGAGTGGGATATTTGAGTACAGCGTGGTCAATTTACTTACAGGACTTGTTTTGACCATCTCAGATGAACGCCGAAGACCGCTACATAAATAGCGGGAGACGATGAAAAAATCGGCGAAGTCCTTAAAGGCACAGTCCAACCTCAAGGTAATTTTTGATATTATGTTCCGGTTGCCGCCTACAGCAACCCTGCCAAGCGCGAAATCTCAATCCGCTCAAATAAGCGAGAAAAAGCCCGGAAAAAGTCGGCCACGCCCCTTGAAAGAAAATGGGTAACGCCCACTGCAAGGTTTCCGACCTCAGTAGGGAAGAGACACGCGAATGATTTTATTAAAAACCTATGTTCTTCGACTTGCGTTTGGTCTGGCTTTATATTGTGGCCTGCTTCAGAACGATGGCTGCGAATAACGAGAAAATACAGGCTTGAGACAACTCGTCCGCGAGCTTCTAGCCGTTCATAATTGAGAATTTTGAAGAGCCGTCACTCCGTCCGTAGTGAGTTCTGAGCGATTATAGAGACACCATTGTGATCAGCGTAGAATTTTCTCCAAGCTAGGCAGAAAAACGAAAAATCGTTTTCGAGGTTGGACTGTGTCTTTAGAAAAGTAGGGTTTTTGGGACATTGTAACAGTTAAGTGCTGAACAAGTTATTTGGAAAAAATCCTGGCTTTAAGAAACTAGATTTTATATTCTATCGTTTGAAACTCTCCTTACCCCTGGAGAAAGCCTTTGAAGAAAATTTACTAGGTGTGGGTTCTTCTACAAAATGCACTGAGGTCACACAACTGGGCCCACACATAAGTACTGAGAAAACGCGGAAAATGTTGCAGAACTCACACCAGGAAAATCTTCTTCAAAGGCCTTCTCCGGGGTTGCGGGTGGTTTTAAACGGTAGGGTTGAGAGCGTGGTTTCTAAAAGCTAGGATTTTTCTCAAATAACTCGTTTAGCATTTAAGTTACTGCAGTTTTGAAACCGACTTTATGTTTGTGGACTTGGCCGATTTTCGGCGTTACTCTGAGATGATGAAGGTTTGTAAACAGGGTAAATCGACCACACTGGGTTCAAATATCCTACTCTCATAACTCCTAGTTCTCAAAATTGACGACTTTCGGCGGGACCACACCTGAGAAAGGCATACTGTAGGGGTATTCAGCGCTCATCTGAGATGGTGAAAGTGAGTGTTAGGGTGAGTCGACCCCGCCCAACTCAAATATCAACTCTCGTGACTCATGGAAATTATTTGCAGAAATAATTCAACATTTACCCGTCAAACTGCTTTGGACTTTTAACATACTGGATTCATATATCTTGAATATTATTCTGGGAAGACCTTAACTTCACCCTAAACTTCATATTTAGACTCCGTGACTCGTTAATCAGTTAAATCAGCCTTTTAGTTGAATCGTAATCTATATTTGAAATTTACGTGAAAACCTGCTCCTGACGGTTTTTACTCACAAACACGTTGGTTTAATTGGTCTTCGTCCAAAGACCAGACCCCCCACTTCCACCCCTCCGGAGCTCAGACCCAACCCCTGTGGGGGCCCACACCCGCGCCGAACCCTGATTGGAACGCAGGCTTCCATTTTTGGAGAGAAGAAATAAGTCAAAGCTAAGGCATGCATTAGGAAGAGATGCATTACAGCAAAGAATGCAACGAAGCAAAAAGCATATTTCATAATCCTCACCTCAAGCCCGGCACGCGCGGGACGTGCGATGGACTATGAAACCTATCCCTGCGCGGCACGCGCATTCAGCCCATCCAGCAGCTACCATGACGGCGCCGCCCAAACCGCTAAGGCGGTTTCACTGTCTGAATCAATACCCGCTTGTCAGTTCAAGCTCACTCCAACATAGATATTTCCGGGATTATCCTACTCTGTATATTTAAGCTAGGAAATACAATGCATGTCACGGCTGAAGCCCAACTTAATTCCGCGCACCGCCGTAGCTGTGCCGCCGGAGATTTTAGGTAACTTCCCACGATGGAAAGAGTTTCCTAGTCCAACGCTCACCCCTCGCGTGCTGCGCCTACGGTGAGAGCTATGAAAGACGCGAAACTGCCTTTGCAATATGAAATGATGGTACGACGATTTCAGCGATTCATTCTGAGCTAAATAAGAACAATACATTGCACTACCACAGTAATCAACATTAAGAACAGCATACACGCTCGCAAACCATTCGGATTTCTACGAGAGAATCAGCTCGATTTAACTAAATGCAGCATGTCTACAAACCGATTAATTCGCACCCATTTTCAAGAAAACCGCTCTACTCCGGCTGGCTTTTGGAATGAAGCGTTTTGCCGGTAAGCAGACAGCAGACTATATTCTAGTCAGTGGAGCTGTTTCTCTCGTAGGCTCCCATTTGACAGTGCTATCATTCTAAATTGTCACATGTTTTCTTAAGTTTCACTTCTCATTCTGTTACTCGTAGAGATGGGAAAACGCAGGCCTTTGAGACAGAAAATCTGAAATGTTGTCATCGTCGATGGTTTTCAGTGCTTCAAACTTCGATAACAACATGATAGGGACAATGCGGGCCCAATTATGCTGTTATCTCGAGTATGTTTGCAAGCGTGTATGCTGTCTTTAAGAGAAATTAAAACTCACAATGATTAATATCCCTCGGAACAAGAGATTTTATGTCTTGTTCAGATGATTAGGCCAGCTCTAGGAGGATACTCGTAGTTGGCATCAACAAGCTATCCATTCAAGTTCCAGGCTATGTTTCTGAAAATATTGGCCTTATATGTAGTACTATATTTCTGAAAATATTGGCCTTATATGTAGTACGGAAGATATCAAGCTAGCATTTTGGCAAAAACTTTTTCTCGACGTATCTCGGGTTAAACTTCCCGAAACTCAGTGAAACTTCTACGTCCAGGTTTTACACCCCCAACAACGATCACCTTTCGTTTTTTGAATCTCCACACCCTTTCATGTGTGTAGTGCGCACTCCTTCTGAAGCTTCGGCCACTTTCCGAATCTTATCAATATTGCTTTAAGAACCATAATACGTCCTCAACAACTAACCCCTCACGTTTTTTCGATTCCCTACGCACTTTAGCCGTTGTTGTGCGCACTCCTTCTTAAGCCCCGCCCACTTTCCAAGACTTATCAGTATTGTTTTGAGAACCATAATACACCCCCCACAACGATCACCTCTTGTTTTTTGAATCCCTACGCCCTTCAGTGAATGTTGTGCGCACTCCTTCTGAAGCCCCGCCCACTTTCCAAAACATATCAGTATTGTTTTGAGAACCATAATACGTCCCCCCCAAAAAAAAAACTGCTCACAATTTTTTCCGAATCCCCCCGCAGTTTAGCCGATAGTGAGCGCACTCCTTCTGAAGCCCCGCCCACTTTCCAAAACATCCTTACTGTTTTGAGAACCATAATGCGCCCTCTCCCAAAAAACTGTTTCCTCACGCCTCACGTTTTTTCGAATCCCTACGCACTTTAGCCGATGTTGTGCGCACTCCTTCTGAAGCCCCGCCCACTTTTCACAACGCTAATTGTTTACGTACTAGAATCCCTTTACACCTTTCACGATCTGCTTTTATCTAAAAAACCCTACACCTTTAGCCGTTTTCAATATTCATCAATCAGTTATCTATAGTTAACTTCGCTTAAACTATGCATGCAATCATAAGACGATTTGAACACGTATAGAATCAACGGGAACACAGAATCACAGAATGGGAAGAGAGAGAAACGAACAAAAACATCAAAAAAGCAAGATAGTACGAGCACCGCAGCAAAAAAATTATTCACGCGTGGAGCTAAATGCGAGAGTGTCCATTACACACCATACAATTTTCCGCACGCCTGAAAATGAATGATGCGCGCGGTCGGTCCTAACGTGCGGCGGTTTCTGCGCGCTTTTCGGTGTTGCTGTCGGTCCGAACGGTTTGTGATGGCGGCCGCAAAGCGCGCAAACGTGGTCGAAACGCGGGCATCTTTTTGTGATCGTTCCGACCGCGAGCGTTGCGCGCGTTCGGTCCTAAAACGTTATCTTACGCGCGATCGGAACGGTTCCTGCGCGCGGTCAGTACTAAAGGGGAAAAGTTGCGCGCGGTCAGTCCTAACATTTGTCCGAGTGGGGCGCCACCCACTCTGTGTGCTCGATCGACAGGCTGCTGAAGATATCCTTCGAGATTCTCTATGTCAAAGCCCATCAGCTGTACCATTCTCTGCATCCGAATTTGAGATGTTTACTTAAGCAAATACTTGGGCGAGTGGTCTTACCTGTAACCATTGTGCTTGTCGAGGAACATCTCTGTCTGGTCATTGCAGTGTTTGTGCAGGCAGCTGCATCGAAAATTACGAGATCACTGTGTCTCAAAATTTTGGTACAGATAACTACTATCTCAAGTTCGCTCAGAATTTTATGGAGACGATAAGGGTGTGATTTCCGAATTGGCACCTGATCAGGCTCTGAGGAACATCAGTGCAAGGGCTCAAGGACTTAGGGTGATTACCTTGGGAGATCGCCAGACATCTCGCTGTATTGATGCCTGTCCCCATAGGGCTTCCAGAGAATTTTGGGAGTTATTTCAGTTAGGTGAGAACCGTACTCCCTGCGTCGAGCGATGCAGTAGTATTAATCAATCGATATGGGTGATGAACATTGTTCCGCATCGCTCATATGATTGCTGCCATAGACCCAGCTTCTGCGATTTTTCAACTAAGGTGATTTAATGAGACGCTCGATTGCCTATTCTTCTACCAGGTTGTCCAATAATTCTTGTCCGAAAATTTCACCATTTTTAATTTTTTTCAACTTTATTGAGAAACAAGTCTCATCAACAATATAACCACCACAGTTATCCACAACAGTGGTCCATCGATAGGGCAGGTCGCCGATGCCCTTCGCCCAGAACTCCGGGGGCTGCGACTCGAAGAAGTACGCGATGTCGGATTTGAGGTTGTCGTAGTTGGTGAATTTTCTTCCGGCCAAATGGTGCTTCAGCGGGCGGAACAAGTGGTAGTCGGAGGGGCGAGGTCCGGCGAATACGGCGGATAGGCAACCGTCTCCCAGCGGAGCGTCGCCAACTTCTGCTGGGTCTCCTTCGCCATGCGGGGGCGTGCGTTGTCGTGCAGCAGGTGGACCGAGGCCAGTCGGGGACGCTTTTCTCGGATGGCGGCGGCTAGTTTCTCGTGCTGATCGGTGTAGATGGAGGCAGTGACCGTCCTGCCCCACGGGAGCAGCTCGAAGTACAGCATGCCCTTGGTGTTCCACCAGCAGCAGAGCATGATCTTCAGCGGGTGCAGGTCGGCTTTCGGCGTCGTCGGCGGCTCTTCTCCGCGCGGGATCCAGACGGCACGGCGGGCGACGTTGTCGTAGAGGACCCAGCTCTCATCCCCAGGGACCAGGTCTTATAGAAACTCCTTGAGATGCGGACGAAGGAAGAGGGACTGGCAGAAGGCCACGCGGCTCTGCTTGTTGGCGTCCGTCAGACGGTGGGGGATCCAACGGGCCAGAACGTTGTGGTAGCCGAGTAAGTTGAGTCGATTGTGGATGGTGGAATTGCTGCAGCCGAGCGTCGTCGCCAGTTCACGGGTGGTGGCTTCCGGCTTCTCCTTGATACAGCGACGGACTTCGTCATCATCCGCCGTAGAAGGCCTGCCGCTGTGCTCCCTGTCCTCGAGGCTCGTGTCGCCGCTCTCGAAGCGATTGAACCAGCGGCTGACTGTGCGTTGGGACACTGCATCCTCCTTGCACGCTCTGCAGATGTTGGCGACCACGGTGCCCGTGTCGTTGCCCAGCAGCCACTCGTAGTACACGAACGTACGGAATCGGCCTTGGTCCATTTTAGCTTGTACTGGTAGCTAGACGCTGCGACTGCGCCTTATATACCCCTAGTGTAGAATTTCAGAGAACCTTCTAAAAGGTTCTTACACTTGCCTGATATTATAGCACTTGTAAGGAAAATTATAGAATTTTGAAAATTTTCGGACAGGATTTATTGGACGGCCTGGTATTTTTTGGTTCACTGAGAACGTTCCAGATTGTTCACTCACTGGTAGGACTGCGAAGAAAGCTCAGGGACAGGAGTAGTCGTAACGATAGCACTGCACAGTACCGAGGTGGGTCGATAAATGCTAATAGGTGCTGTTTTATAACTAAAAAATTGGCCACCTCTTCGATGATGGTGTAAAAGCTTGTGTTTGCCAGGGGAGCGGTGAGGTTAACATACGCCCCGATGCCATGTGGGCAACCATAACTGGAGCGAACAATGCCAATCTTTCCGCCAGCCGGGTATTTGCGACCGGAGAGCGAGTGTTTCTTTCAGACTCCATGGTATTGGTGAGAGCTTCTGCAGAAGGAAATCCCCAGTAGATTGAGCAGGTACGCGACCGGCCGTATGTTCACTACCACATGCACTGGGAGTAAATGCGACGCCTTTGGTCGTGCTCGTTTTAACATGAAGGGGCCGTACGGAAGGTGTGGACGGCAGGCAGTGGGACGACTTGCATCGAGGGTCCTTACTGGATGTGTCATTTCGCACGGAGGATTGTACCGTACTAACATCTGATTTGAAGGCAACGTACGCGCTGAAAACCACTCACCGTTTTTGAGTTTGGATCGTTGGTTAGGCTCGCCTGAGAACGTGGATAGAGTTTCTCGAGTCACCGACGCATCATTGGGAAGATATGGGTGATCCAATGCCTCGAATTCCACCAAATGAGGAAGGCCTTCTGACAGCCATGTGGCATAAAATGAAAACGAAAGAAAACTGAAAAAAACTTCTCAACAAGCTATATCGCGTAAAAGAGGGAAAGTTGATGTATCATTTGTTGATAAACTATCTTTTTTCTTGCCGGCCTCTTTCGGTGGAATTTGAGGCATTCGATCTCCCATATCTTCTCAATGATGCGTGGCTGACCCGAAACCACTCTACCCACGTGCTCAGGTGGGCCCAGCCAATGATTTAAACTCAAAAAACCATGAGTGGTTTTCAGCGCGTACGATGCCTTTAATAATTAAGCCCGATGGCGATATAAAGTCGGTACTCTCAAAGTTAGTTGATCAGCAGGGGCAGACGTTTTATCCTGGAGCTTCTCAACCATGAACCTACGGAAAGAAAATAGCAGTCCACATACCAGCATCGCAGAGTGTGACCAGAAGTGCCTGAAATCAGCTATTTTGAGAAGGTTAGAAACGAAGTAGAAGCTGAGAACTAACCTCGGAGCCAACCACGGCAAGAGCGAACATGCTTTTCGGAGTAAAAATGCGTCTGTTGGAGTTCGGAGGCTCTTTATGCAGAAGCTCGAGCACCACGGTTTCACAGAACGAGCGATTTGGCAGGTGTTTCAGCAATAACGATTTCTGTCAGGCTCACAAAACTGTGATTTTGGGAATGCCTGCGATCTGTAGGTAGTGCATGTCATCATTACATACATGGCATCACCCAAGTCAGTTTTCACGCCAAGAACGATAACAAGTTAGACCATTTGTGAGGTTTGCTAGCGTTGCCTTAAACGGAGGCTTATGAACAGGGCTGTGCGGAACTGTTCCGTGTCCGACTCCGTATTTCCGGGGCTTTTTTGACTGTTTCGTTCCGCTTCCGTTTCCAACTTTTTTGGGCTCGGAAACGGAAGAGAATTGTGCTACATGGATAATTGTAGTGGATCTAGGCAAGGGTGTTTTAAGGCATCATGAGGGGCTGGAAAACACTTTTGACCTCTTGTACTCAATCGAATATCGGAGCTTGACTGAGACCCTCGACAAAGTTCGGGGTTCTAAAACCGCGTCTTCTAGAACTGTAGCGCAAACTAGGCTTGGCAGGAATCTGACCGCTTGTTTAAGAATTTTTTAAGCAGCTTTACTGAGAATGAATGGTTTTTTGTGCGGATTCCCCGCTCGAATTCTTTTATTCGATTGTCTACCTCAACAACAGCTAATGTTTACAGCCAGTTGATGCAGAACACCGCACATATAAAGACCTCATTCTCATACTTGCGGCCGTGGTGTGTGGTGGCTCAATTGTGGCTCTCGAATATACAATGGCAAAACAATCTGCTATCAAGAAGTCAGCAAAGGAGGTCGTTCCAGATGTCTCGATGCCAATATGGGCTAGTAAGTTGATCGAAAGGTTCGACATTTACTCAGGTAGTATGGAACGCACCCTCTCAGGTGCTATGGAACGAGTTCTAACGCAATTGCAGGTCGTCCAGAATACCCAGAACAGTATCCTCTCGCGGCTATCTGATTTGGAGACCAAGATCAGTTCCACCCAGTGCTCGCCCCCAACTCAGAAAAAACTTAATGTACTCTACAATGGTACAGGTGAGGGCGGACAGTCTAAAAATCGACGAAAAGCTGAGGACGATTACTTGGGTCGGAATTGATGAAAAGGGTGACGTAGACTCAACCCGCCGCTTCGATCATGAAATCCTTAAAGAAGTTGTCCAAACATCTGGTGATAACGAACTGATACGCGAGTTGGATCAGATCGTATTGTTTCACGTCGTTTTCCTGCGGATAAACCCCGTCAGCCCGGGTCTAGAGGGCGCATTATCAAAATCTCGCTCCCTAACCAACACTTGAGGGATGCCCTCTTATCTCATATGCGTAGCGGCCGCCAAAGTCTAACCCGCGATTCCGTACATTCTTTCGAGCAGAGACTATACGGCAGAAGATTTGAATTTAGATAGGGCCCTGCGAAAAGAAGCCGGAGAGCGGAACGCGAAAGAAGGCAGGCTCGTTTATGTGGTGAGAGACTTTGACATTGTAACACTAAAAAATTCGCGCGAGCTTCCTAGACGTCAACAGCCTGCACCTACCGCTCAACCGACGCGAGCGTTTAAAGTGGTCAAAGTGTTGTTAGCAGTAATGAACAAAACTCAGCAGCGGATTCCATGAATGTGCCTGCATCTACCGCTCAACCGACGCGAATGCTCCAAAATGGTCAAAGTGTTGGTCGGAGTAACGAACAACAGCCAGCAAAGGATTTCACGAATCTGTCAATTACCAAGGCCCAGGTTACCAGAACTTAAAACGGTTCCAATCCTTTCCCGCATTCCTCTTTTAGTAGCTTTCCATTCTCAACAACAGATAATCAAAGCAATCTAATTTCGTCTTCAGGAATTGTCTATCTCTTCAATGCTAGATCGATATGCAACAAAATTCCTGATCTTCAGTACCTCCTTTCCGCTAACCCGCTTATGGTTCTGGTGACCGAGACTTGGTGTAAACCAGACATTATTCATGATTCCACCCTTTCCCAAAACACCAGTTGCGAATTATACAGATGCGATAGAGAAAGCGATGCAGCTGGTGGAGGCGTCCCAGCCTTGATTCAGAAGGCACTTTCTCACCATGTAATATCCTCAAAAAACTTTTCTGCATTTTGTCAATGTTTTACTCTGAGTTTACACACTAGGCCGGAAGTGACCATCATTGTTTTACTCTATCGTAGTCCTGCATGTGATCAAGCTTCTTTTCGCGAAGCTATAGCATCGCTCTCTGAAATTGTGAATGATAATTGTAACCTCATCATTCTTGGTGACATGAATTTCCCAACCATCAACTGGGAGGAAATGGAAAATACTTGCAACGTTTTTGGCTCGGCACGCGATTTTTCTCAGTTTTGCATGGAACACTCTCTTGAACAACTCGTCTCCACCCCAACACATGGATCCGATATACTGGATCTAATTATAACAAATGATCGCAGCATCACTAACGACATTGAACTCCATCCACCATTCTCGACCTCTGACCCCAGGACCATTTCATTCAAAATGACTTTGTACAAAGAGAATCAAATGCGAAACACTCAATTTTTTGACTACGATAAAGGAGAGATTACACGTCTATTTGTTCAGAACTTCAACAACTCAACTGGCGCATCCTTTTTCCAATTGTCTTTCCTCAGACGAGTGTTATAACATTTTCACTAAAAAATGCCATGAATTGATTCATAAATATGTCCCCATTGTATCAAGAAACGAGACAAAACGATCAGGCTATCCTCGCCATATTCGTGTACTAGAGTCAAAAGTCGAGAGACTGTATCGTGCCCGCTCCATTATCGGTATACAAAAATACCTACGTTATTCTCGAAAGCTCAAACGTGAGTGAGCACGACACAATCTAAGACACGAGGATAGAATTACATCCGTTAATAATCCCAGAATATTCTACAAATTCATTAGCAGCAGAATCAAATCGAATGGAGGTATCGGATCTATTCTCGATGCTAATAGGATTCCTTATGAGTCAGAGGTAGAGAAAGCTGAAGCATTCGCTACTTTTTTCAAATCGGTGTACAGAAAACATTCTTTGAGTGACGTTAGCTGTCCACCAATTACAAGCGAGAGGCTTGATTACTTGGATATTTCTTCTGAAGTTGTGTACAGAACCTTGAATAGTCTACCATCCCGCAATTCCACTTCTCCCGATGGCATACCCTATATATTTCTCAAAAAATCAGCATTGGGTATAACATCCGCTCTCACTCTACTGTTCAACAGATTTCTTCTAAACGGAGATATCCCTTTCTTGTGGCGGATAGGTTTTGCAAAACCAATATTCAAAAAAGGAGAGCAGATGTGAGAAATTATAGACCGGTATGCCTGACCTGTTCAACAAGTAAAGTTTTTGAGAGGATTGCGTGCAAGCAAATTTCCAGTTACCTTCTCAATAACCACCCAACGGCAGATGTTCAACACGGTTTTCTTCCCGAGAGATCCACACTAACAGCTCTTATGTCTACCATACCTATTTGGCAGAGAGTAACTCTGAGAATTTTTGCCGCGACTCCCCCGCGACTGCCCCGCGACTCCTCCGGCTCGGTGCCTGCCGGCGCCGAGCCGGAGGAGGCGCGGGGCAGTCGCGGAGGAGGCGCGGGGGAGGTGGGGGGCAGTCGCGGAGGAGATACGGGAAAGACGCCGAGGAGACGGGGGGAGAACGCGGAGGAGACGCGGGGGAATTGCGGGGCAGTCGCGGGGGAGACGCGGACATGATGCGGGGTTGTCGCTGGCAGTCTAGCGCTTAGCGAGCGGCGCTCATCTAGACCTGTTGTTGGCAGTGTAGTTGTCGCCCATTTTCTCTCAATCGACCCATCACTCCAGCGTTCGCTGCGATTGTGGTAGGTGGACATCTGCGAGAAACGGCGGCAAATCTACTCCCAACAAGAGGTCCAAATGAGAGCCGCTTCTCAAACCCTGGACTCCGCCGCAACGAACCCGCGACTTCTCCCCACTGGGTCCGCAGGCATCGAGCAGCTTAGTATCGTGGTAGAACCGCGGTAAAGTTCTGGCTCACGACTCGTTCGACTACAGGGATAACATAGAGTCAGTGCAGACGATAAACGTGTTCTAGTTTTCGGTGTTTTTGTGTAGGCCGGTTGGTTTTTGCCTGACGCGATCATTCCTCATCTTTACCGAAACGTGCCGTCCTTGCAATCTGGCGGTCTCCTTAAATTATCCGCGAACAAACGAAGACGACCTTCCTTTGCCGCTTGAGTTGGCGTTGGGAGATGTTGGCACCTCTCTCGTGTCAAGCGTTGATGTAAGGCGTCGATTTCGTTGTAGAGGTCTTCGTTGTGGCACTTCTGCGGCCAGAAATATCCAAGCAAACGTCTAAACAGCTTCCTTTCCGTGCGATCCAACCTTTCCATCTGCTTCTTCGATGCTGCCCACGTCTCCGATCCGTACATCATGATAGGGCGAGTAGCGGATAGATAGACGCGCAACTTGACTTCCTTCGCGATGGGGGTAGACCACAAACACTCGGTAAGAGAATTGAATGCAGACGTAGCTTTCAAACATCGCTGTTAAGTATCTGCTGTACCATGGTTCTTCAGCAAACAGCCCAAATATGTATGGTGGAGTTCACTAAGAGTGTCTCATTTACTCATCAATGAGAAGCGGTCGATTGCGAATCAATGAACATGAAACTCATTGCAGCACAACCTGCTCTGCTCAATCGCGATCGAGCGTGCTGGTATGGGATCCATGCACATTGATCCCCAGCCGACCGCTTCTTATTGATAAGTGAATGAGACACTCTTGGTGGACTCCACTATAGCAAAAATCATCCACCAGTTCGATACGTTGTCCGTCCACACAAACTCCCGCTGATGGCCTCTGAGAGACCCACATTTGCTTGCATTTGTGGGAACGAAGTCGAAGTCCCTGCGCCATGCTTCGAAACGAGGTTCACAATCCTTACCAGTTTTGCGTTGTTTTCAGCGAATAACAAACACTATGTCGTCAGCGTACCCCAGGTCGACAAGGGAGCGTCCTCATGGTGTTAGTATCACGTCCGCAGGAAACTGTCCTGCAACTCTACGCATGATGTCATCAACAGCGAAGTTGAATAGAAAAGGTCCCGCTACAACTCCTTGCATTACTCCTTTTTCACCTCAAAAGCTAACGTAAACCCGACAGGTGTACGAATTGCTGCTGTTGTTCCTTTGTTCATGTCCTCGATTAGTCGAACGTATTATTCCAGGACTTCATCGCTCGCAGAGCGTTGAGCAATCGATTACGATGAGGAGAGTCGAATGCGGCTCCAAAATCCAAAAAAGCAAGCTGTAATGGTTTCGAATACCGCTGCCACGATTCAATTACTCCTCTCACGACGAACACTTGGTCATTGGTCGATCGTCCAGGTCGGAAACTGGCTTGCTCCTCTCTGGTTGTTTCCTCACGATGTTCGATGAGCCGCTCGAGAACGATACGTTCCAAAACCCTGTACATGACACGCAGTGGAGAAATCCCCCTGTCGTTCTTGGGGTCCATGACGGATAAGTTCTTGTGAAGAGGTACGATGATCTCGTGTCTCTACGAATTGGGTATCTTTCGCTGATCCATATGGTACGGATAGTGTTTGTCATTTCACGAATCCC
Source organism: Aplectana chamaeleonis (assembly GCA_029168955.1). Classification (NCBI taxonomy): domain Eukaryota; kingdom Metazoa; phylum Nematoda; class Chromadorea; order Rhabditida; family Cosmocercidae; genus Aplectana; species Aplectana chamaeleonis. The sequence goes on from JAPDOI010000747.1 coordinate 88,321, forward strand.
AGACGGAGGGAGAGCTTCCAGCATTTCAGCAGTGATGTTGTCATCTCCACCTGCCTTTCCATTGTTTATTTTCCAGACACAATTCAAAACCTCAGCCTTAGTCGGCGGTTCCTCACTGACATCATAATGTGCTCTCTGAACATGCGGGAGCTCAGGTACTGATGGAGCTGGACGATTCAGTAGTGAACTGAAGTTATCCTTTTATAATGGCAGCGTCGCATCACCAAATGCAACTCCATTGGTAGTGTTGAGGACAGCAGAACATCTCTTCATCTTGCCGCTGTACTGTCGCTACAACGAGTAGGCTTGTTTCGAATTCTTCTCCTCCCAAGCCATCTCCAGCTCCACAGCTCTACACGTCCACTCTCGTTCGCCACCGCACTGAAGCTGCGGACGCAACCTCCTCCTCAGACGCTTTTCCTCCACAAAGTTTCCTGCCGTTCGGAGAGCACTCACCTCGTTGTATGGTTTCCGTTTTCGATTAAGTCTGACGCATGGACCAGGCGGCTGAACGTGCGGGGTTGGCGGCATCACTGGAGAATGGGGTTTCAATCCGCGCGGAGTGATCTACCGTCGCAGCCCCGTCTATTCATCAGACTAAAATTCTTGCGCGAACTCTGAGTAGATTATGTTTCCGCTTTTCAGGCTGTACAGCCGGGAGTGCCTGTTTGGAAGCGTCCTGGATGCATTTGAAAAAAGAATCCGCGTCGCAAAGTTTTTTCTTTGCCCGTATCTTTGCCTATCGCCGAGCGATTAGGAACGTCCCATTCCAATCGATGCCAATGGCTCTACTCACCCTCCTCTATGTGGGATATGAAAGCACAGATGAGAAGTCGTACGTTCGTGCCGTGGCAGTGTGGAGGAAAGAAGACCGCCTACGTGCAAACCGACGTCAACTCCTCGAAGAAGAGGGTTTTTGTCATGGGAGTGGTGCTGGTCGGCCGCAGCTCTCCTGAGAATTTTACTACAAAGGGCCGGCGTCGATAGGAATCCAGGTCCAGCGCAGAGGTACATAAAACAAGTGTCCAGTGCTTCGGATGCCAAAGGTGGGTGCATATCTCCTGTTCGGGCCTCAGTTCCGTGAGGCATCATGACGCATCCTTTCGTTGTGTTCTATGCTCTGCCCCCAGCAACTCTGATTACTCAATTACCAACCGCCCCCTCTCCATTGTTCACATTAATCTCAACGGCCTTCGCAACAAGTTGTCTGAACTCTCTCTATTCGCACGTTCTCATCACAAGGATGTTATCATGGTTCAAAAACCAAGCTCTCTCCTTTTACCACTTATTCCCAGCCTAAAATTCCAGGGATACACCGCCTATCACATGCCAAGGTCTGCTCTTGGGGGCGTAGTTTCTACTTTTGTGCAATCTGCCTTACCTTCTCATCATATCCCTAATACTCCAAAGGACTGTACTCTCGAGTACATTCCTGTCCACTTCCCCCTCAAAACCCCTTTATCTCTATTTAACGTCTATATATCCCCTGTAACATCTTGCCCCCCGTCATATAATCCTGTATGTCTCCTTAAGCAGTTGCCCGAGGGCTCACCCTCCCCTTCAACTGTCTTTTCGGGTGACGACAGTGCTCACAGGTTCTGTTCTGCTTTTGATTCTGACGCCAGAGGGAAAGATGTCGAAGAATAGGCTGAGTAGTGTGACCTGGTTATCCTCAACGATGACCAGCTGACTCGTCTCAACGCCAACGGCCGACCTTCTAGCCCAGATATCTCTCTTGTGTCATCCAATCTTTCTAATGCTTTCACGTGGTTCACATCCACAATTCTCTCCAGTGATCACATTTCCGTCTCTGTCTGTATTGATCTCTCTGACTCTCTTGCCCGTTACTATGGTTTTCGTCATCGTACTTATCTAAATTTAGGCCTAGCAGACTGGACCCTGTTCAGAGATGTTGCAATCCGCCATGCGGTCGACATGGAATGGTGATGTGCATCAGAAAGAGCGCCATCTAGCAAGTGCCATCCGCAGGGCCATGAAAGCAACAATTCCTGAGGGTCGTGTCAAGACCTTTTTTCCAAATTTCAGCACGGAAATACTGCAGAAGATGAGAATCAGAGATGAGAAGAGAGCAGCAGACCATCTAGACCCGGAGATTGCTGTGCTGGATAATGAGATCAAGAAAGATCTGGATAAGAACAAGAAGGAGTGATGGGAGAAGTTCACTGAAAAGCTGAATTTCAAGGCGGACGGAACTACGACGTGGAAAGTGTTCAGGAAAATTTCCGGCAAGTCAGCTCCTTCGATGAGCTCCGCTATTGAGTTCGAGGAGTACGTCTTCAAACTAGGGAAAGCAGCTGCTAACGTACTCGGCAAGAATTTTTTCACTAAGATAGATCTTTCTCTGAGCTTCATGATGCTTTGTTGATTTATGGATTTGAATGAAAACTCTTACACGAAGTCCTTTTATTGGCAACGTTTCGAGGTTTAACCTCGTCTTCAGGCCAAACTGTAATTGTCACATAAACACACAGAATGGCAAACAATCTCTAGAGTCACCAACCTTAATCTATGGAGGTGCTACGCCCCAGTCAGAGATATTGGCAGCCTATGCGTTTGGTATCTACAAACAGATAGTGAACTAGGGCTCGAGTAAGAAGTGAGCGGTGCCCCACCTAACCACAGGATTTGGCTGACCAGAAATGAAGGGCGAGGATTGGGATGGGAAAGCATGACGATGGAATCCTGAATATCACGCGATATTGATCTTGCATCCCAACATTGCTATAGAGTTATCAGTCAGTCTCATAGCGGCTTTCATTTCTTCCCTGATGTTGATGGGAGGCCTGCATCGTTTGATCTCGAGCGCTTCCTTTAATCTTTCGCTCAACAGCATCAGTCAAGTTCTTGTGCAGTATGGTGACATCCAGGCGAGGAGAGGGCTCGTGTGTACGCCTAAGCGTGCGATGGCGAGAGAATGGGTTGTCAGGATAGCTCTGAGGTCTTCGCAAAGCTCGAGAGTGCTCCTCCATTCTGCTCCGAAGTGGCCTACCGGTCTCTCCGATGTAAAATTCATTACAGGCAAGACAGGTCACTTTGTACACCACACCTGTAATCCATAAATCAACGAAGAATTTTTTCATCACACGTACCAAGCGAGGCGTTCAAAACAGAGTCAAGGTCAGAGAGCTGAACCGGTTGCCGCTCATCAGTGCTTCTGAGGCCTTTACTCTCACTCAAGTAGAAAAGGCCATCAAAGTAATGCGGAATTCGAAGGCTATCGGACCTGACGGTATCTCCCCAGCCATCCTGAAGATGCTTCCCACAGAACTTCCATCGATGCTTGCAGATATCATTAACACTTCTTACCGGACCTGCATTCTACCCCAAGCTTGAAAGACAGCCAATGTGATACCGTTGCCAAAGCCAGGCAAGTCCCAAAGCACGGCAAAAGGCTTTCGACCAATTAGCCTGTTATCGCCCGTCTCCAAATTAGCTGGAAAGCTGATCGTGACGGACCTGGCTGATCAAAATGAGCCACAGCAGCATCAGCATGGGTTTAGGAAACTTCACTCTGCTACTACTGCTCTATTGGAGGTCGTGAGCTTTGCGGTCGATGGGTTCAACATGAAGAAGTCCCTGAGAACGGTGGCCGTCGCCCTTGATCTAAGCAAAGCGTTTGACTCTGTTAACTTGGGACTGCTGTCTGAGAAACTGCTCAAGTCGTTGCTACCATCATGGCAGAAGCGATGGATTGCAGCGTTCACGAAAGGCCGCCGGGCTAAGGTTCTGTTCCAGAATCACGTATCCGATAGCATTCCAATAGCAGCCGGTATTCCGCAAGGCGGAGTGTTGTCCCCTGCTCTATTCGGCCTGTATCTTGAGGATATTCCCGAGCCTCCCAATCATGTAAAGATTATTATGTATGCCGACGACATCACCATCATGTGCCAGGGCCGTGACCTGCAAGTAGCCGCTAACAAGATCAGCGCCTATCTCGCCGAGTTGAAGCTCTTCCTCGATAATATGATGCCTCACAGTCTCTGCTGCAAAATCCTCTGTTTTAGTGTTCACAACAAACACCAAGCGAACACAGTGCCCACCCAGATGTCAAATGGGATGGTGACCTGTTGCCAGCAGCAAAATTCCCAAGCTTCTTGGCCTTATTCTTGATCCGTCACTGAAGCTCCACAAAATGCGGAACAGAAGCAAACCGTCATCAGGGCTAGGCTTAATATCTTGAGAGTTCTCGGAGGAATATCATGGAGAAGCAGGCGAGAGACTATATTGAGAGCCTACAGAGCAATACTTCAGCCGGCTCTGGAATATGCGGCACCAGTGTGGCAGCACCTGGTGTCTGACAGCTCCTGGAATAAGCTGCAGCGTGTACAGAAAACTGCGCTTAAAATTGCTACCGGTTGTGCAAGGAGCTCCCCTATGCAACATCTTGACGCGGAGGCCTGCATATTGCCGGTTAAGGAGCATTGTGAACTCCAGGCACAGCAGATGTATATTAATGTTCTGAAACAGCCGAATCATCCGACAAAGAGAGTCATGAAGACCATTAGAGAGAGGTCTAGGACGCCGCTCGCAGATGCTTCTCGTAAAGTTGATGCCCAGAGATGGGCCGACTCCAACATGGAAAGGCTTCGCCTTCTGCGTAAGGAGCACGCGCAGCTTGTTCGAGGATATCTGGAGAAGGCGGCTGTGAACCCTATCTTAGGAGTAGTGCCGCCTCGGCTCTGAGTCCGAGCCTCAAGTCGGCAGGCGAGCCAGATGTGCTCTTGCCTCGCTGCGCGCTGTGGTAACTCTATTCTGCTCATGTCTCACGTCAACAAGATCGACAGCAGCCGACCAGGCGCATGCCCGGACTGTGGTGCTCCCGGACACGACACGGCGCACTTGTTCATGTGTTCGAGGAGACCTACCCCTTAACTACAATGGACCTTTGGACGAATCCTGTGAAGGCCGATCAGTTCATCAACCTATGACAGAAAACCACTTTGAGATTGCAGAAGAAGAAGAAGGCACAGATCGTTGCGGCGATCTAGTCGTTGTGCGGAGTGTGCGAGAGATTCCGAGTCGATGGAGTTAATTATACCCTCTGGAAATCTGAGTCGAGAACTAATTACAGTCCCGCTAATTGATTTTATCCTGAAGTTGCGCACCCCACTCAAATTGGTTCACACGAAGGGTTAAAGGCACAGAACACCCTAATAACTATTTTTCAAATCTTATGCTTATTCTGGAGTGAATCACACGCTGATCACGATGGTATCCCTAAAATTGCAGAATGTCCTCGAAATTCAAACATCCATCGAGCGGTTATCGGGTTCAAAATTCAAGAAGGTGGAGTGGTCATGGTGGTGATCCGAGGGGGTCGCGCCAGGCGTGGTCCCTCATATCTCGCTTGTTTCGAGGATTTGAGATCTCGCGCTTGACACGTGTTATACAAGAGAGGTCTACTGCACAATCAACTGAAAATCACAAAATTCATAGCTGAGGGTCTTCTGCGCCTTAAAAGTCACAACCTCGATGGGAGTGGCGCCGCACCGATTCCAAATGTGTGGGGGCACATCTCACGGACCGAGCACACCGCTACCATTTACCCTGGTTCGATAAGCCAAACATATTTAAGCTCTTGACCCAAGAAGGTTCAACTAAAAACCTAACAGAAAGCATGTACATGAATATATGAGAAATACGGTTATTTCTGATGATAGAGAACGCAATCAAATTCCTAATATGTGCCCCATCTTTTAATCAAGAAAAGCTCTAACATGTTGTCTCCAAGGCAAGTCATCGGCTGAAAAGGCGGCAACGCTGCACAGAAACAATAGTTTTTAGAGGTTTTGCGCTGATATGTTCATTATCAGATTTCTCAGCTATGAGCCTGGAATTCAAAAAGAACGTTCTACTGTATTACGATTTCAGTCTTCTTGCAATTTTTAGATCCAATTTTTTTTTTGTATGAAATTTCAATTTATTTATGGAAAATTTAAATTCCAGAATTTGTAGGAGAAAATTGATCCATTTCTGGGACGGAAAAGTTTCGACATTTTTCGAAAAAAGTTGGTGATTATGATGGATGGACACAGCTCTTTAGATGTACACAAAAACGGTCTGCTAGACCTTGACTTATGGTGATGACAATGAATAGAGGAATGAATGAAATAGATCAGGGAAAACACTCAGAACTTCAAGTATTATGTGCATGAGAAAGCTTAGCTCGAAGGTTACTCAGCTAAAATGTACGTGGACGCATACTGGCTCTGATAATGTGATGGAGTGAATGGACGGCTAGGAGTTCTTTAACAGCTGATGGCCTCAAAATGGTGGGTCGAATCAATCAAATCGTTATAAAAGAGTTGGATTCAGAGAGGATATTGCAACAGGAGAGAAGGCATTACAGCGACCGCTCGCTGGGCGTTAAAGAGGAAATTGATAGGAGTGAACGCCGGGAGTTTAATCGATACGACGACATAGCCGTAGAGTCGCGGGGGAGTCGCGGTAGAGTCGCCGAAGCTTCATCCAAGAAGAGGTCGCGGGCGAGTCCCGGAAGAGTCGCGGCAGAGTCGCGGAAGAGTCAAGGATCGCGGGGGAGTCGCGGGGCAGTCTAGGATCGCGGTAGAGTCCCGGGGCAGTCGCGGAGGAGTCGCGGCAATATTTCTCATAGAATAGACAGTGGTGGGTATGTTACGGCGTGTTACATTGACTATAAAAAGGCCTTTGATTCAATTCCACTCAAACTTCTGTCACTAAAACTTCGGGCTTTTGAAATTAACGGATGCCTTTTGAAGTTTTTAGATTCCTTTCTGAAGAAACGATGCCAGAAAGTTATGGTCAATGGTGCCTTTTCGAATACATACTACACCCACAGCGGCGTACCACAAGGTACATGCCTTGGCCCTCTTATGTTCCTAATGTATATAAACGATTTGCCGCAATGCTTGCCTCAGGCGGTAAACTGTTCTATCTATGCCGACGACTCGAAAATTTTTTCCTTTAACAGCCCCGAGTTGCTTCAAGAAGCACTTGATGCTGTACTTGATTGGTCTTCAAGGTGGCTCCTTGATATATCTGAAGAAAAAACCACTGTAATGCACATTGGTCGTAGCCATCCTAGCGAGTGTAACCTTTCTCTTGGTGATTTTCTACTTTGTGAATCTACTACAGCTCGCGATCTTGGCGTCACCTACTCTAACAGGCTTACTTTCGATGACTATATCAAGGAAATTACTACCATAGCACACACCAGATCTAACTTCATACTACGTGCCTTTCAGACGCGCAATATGACAACCCTTTTCAACCTATTTGCAATGTATGTTAGACCTTTAGTGGAATATTGTTCTCCACTATGGTCTCCATCTAAACAATGCCTGATAAACCAGATCGAAAGTGTCCAAAGAAGATTCACAAAGAGGATATTCAACAGAAATGGTTTATTTAGGGTTGGCTACAGAGAAAGATTGCTCCACCTTGGTAGTAACTCATTGCGGCTAAGACGGGTAATCTATGACCAAAATCTAGTTTTCAAAATGATCACAGGCAGAATTGAGATGAATACTAGCTCTTTTTCACCCAATCCTCATTTAGTGACAGAACGAGAGGTCATCATCTTCGCCTTATTGCAGAAAGATTCCGAAGTCAGAGTTACAAGCACTCGTTTCTGATTCGCGTTGTTAAAACATGGAACGATTTGCCGCCATCAGTGGTGCATTCGACGTCATTGGCAATGTTCAACCGAGGGCTTGAAGTTGCTCTCAGAACGAAAGGCTTGTTCTAAACTCGTTATCTTGAGCCCAATTATTTTTTTACAGTAGGTGGTGTGATCGTTTGTTAGCAGCAGTGCTAAATTTGTTATCATGGCTTATCTGTCACTATTATAATGGAACTATTATGGTTTATCTATCACTATCAATATAACCGAACAGCGTTCGAAGAAAAATTGTGATACGCATGGCATGCTCACGTTATGACGATACTTCGTGGAATTTCTTGATTTTTCTCCTCTTTATCTTGCCCTGTATGGCTTGTGTTGATATATGCGCTTCGTATTTACCGAAGTATGATTCTATGGTGCCCGCCAAACTGAGAAAAACGTGTTCCTAATGAGCTCAAGGTCTGCTGTTGTTCAAGTAGGATATTCGTGAGCCATGGTTTGAATACCTAATCTTTTCCTCCGCAGTCCATTATCCTTTCAGCAGCCAATGCTATGCGGGCATTCCAAAACCATTACATCCATTTCTATCCTTATCCAAAAGATGTTCCTGTTCCTCATTCATGATTGACAAATAAATGAATGAATGAATATAACCTTGTCGTGTTACAAACGTTTGGATGAAGACAAATTGCTCAGCAGTTAGTGATGCGTGTTTAACAGGTTTCATAGAAAGCAGAAAATGTTATGGAATTTTTCTCCCCATTTAGCATCTACATGTTGCATTTTACGTGCTCTTTTTGCAGTATCGTAGGCTTATTGTAATTCTGTTTCCTTTTTTTCTCAAGACGTATTTTTATGTCGTAATAAATCTAATCTAATCTAAACAGCAGTTAGAATTGAAGCACGTTTTTATTTTGCTACTACAGCCTGCCCTCCAGGAATGAGTCTAGACGAGACAGGTGGAAGCAGTCACGGGCTGCGGCGCTGCACCGTAGAGGCAGATTCCAAGTGAACTGTCTTACCCTCGCCGAAGATAATTCTTTCATTTTCTGAATTCAAACATGCGGTATTCGCTCTGGTAAGCAAGTAAAGTTAAAAATAATCTATTTTAGTCGGTATAAACCTGAGGATTGACTTCTGATAAGCCTTGGGCACGCAACTGGGGAGCCCGCTTCATCTGAACCTAGTACGGCCTACACTTCTTCTTAGGTGACGGGCTGTACGCTGTTTCGTGAGGCAGTTTCATATGCTAAATAGACATTGGAACTGCATTTAAGGGGTTTTCAGGAGCGAGAATCCCAAATCGTGGAATGCCTCGTAGTTATTTTACGCAGTTCGAGTAACTGTTAAGGTGCGTTCGAATGAGAATGGCGGCCCACGCGGCCGGCGTGCTTGGCAGGCGGCCGTAGCGTTCGCCGCTCTCGGACGAGAATGCGAAAAGTCCCCACCACCATCGACTACGAACGGGGTCGGCACAGGCTGGCAGCAAGTACTGCGCCGATCAATCAGCTCTGCCGACGGTGGGAGAGGGGACGGCCGTCGTTGAAATCCAACACTCGTCCGAGTGCGGCACATGAGACGGCCGCCTGCCAAGCACGCCGGCCGCGTGGGCCGCCATTCTCAATCGGGCACACTTCAGTTTACTGACTGAAACTATAGATTATCGAATAAGACCTGTAAGGAACGAGCAGCGACGAAACATGAGAATGAGAGGACCTATAGTTTTGGTCTCTTTCGTTTCCATTTCCAAAAATCTTGAAGAAGAGTTCAGCATAGCCCTGTTTGTGAAGACAGCTTTTTTCGCATCCGTCAAAGCTATATCTGTAACAGGACTGCGCTCTGATGAATTTCCCGTACTGCATGCACCCACGCCTAGCGCCCTTCGGATATCCTATACCAAAAAAATCAAGGCTGACATTGATTTATTGAATCGCCCCGAATTCGCTGAACGAGCATGAATTGCTCTTAGAGCATTGATGGATGTTCAAGGAAACAGATGGTCATGGAAAGATTGATACGAACACGGCCGCAGTCTCAGTTTTTTCGTTCTGTTTGACGTGAGTCGCAATTGTTTGGAATAGTGAGGCAGAATGCCTCCATGCCACGCATTTCATTCCAAGAACATTCTCACGTTGCCTACGGAAGACAGATTAGGCTTCGGTGGTCTTAATAGGTGTTTCCACATGCAGATGATTCGCTAGCATTGACTACCACTTTATGGTAGAATAGGATCGAATCCATGCTGCTGTGGTTACATTTCCATCTGAAAGCGTTTTTGGAACACAATAAAATTGGTACAGGGCTTTTTTCGTGGATTCACAAGACTTCGTGAATTCAATCAATCCTGACAGAGCACAAAAACTCGGACTACAGCTATGTTCATATCGCGATATCCAAGATGATCTGTTTACTTAAACATCCATCAACGCTTCGAGAGAACTATTTCGTTCCGTCAGCGAGCTCGCGCCATTTTATAAATCAATGCTAATCATGTCTTCTATAGGATACCCAGAGTTGAGCGAGAGATAAGTATATACAGTAAGTGAAAACATTGAAGCGCGATACTATGCCAGATGTATTTTTGACCGGTTGTGCAAAAATGTCGTGAATCCGTCACAGAAGACCAAAAAACCTTCACAGAAGATCCTACACTATCGTTTTGGGAGTGAGACACTCTGGCGGCATCATGCAGTGGCACGTCCTACTTACGAATTATGGACGTTCCCAAAAAGGGTTGTGCTGCAAAGCATTACGAGATATCGGCAAAAGTGATTTGGCAAAAAAATATCCTCAAAACGGCCGGCAGGAGGTAACAAACTTTGCCAATAGCAAGGGAAGGATCATTACACGCCGTGGCCATTCGAAGTGAAATCTGTGTTCTTAGGATCAACTTTTGACTTAAAATTAGAATTTTTACTGTCATGAACTCTCATGAGTTCATGACAAGTCATACCCAGTCGTTTTCCCATGCATCGCCCGTTCCCAGCGTTTCCGGCGTTCCCGTTGTAACCCAGCGTTTCCGTCGTTACCGTTGTAACAATATAACTTAACAGTGTTACGGAATGTAACCCTGTGTAACATTCCTAGCCGTATAAAAGGGAGGCCAGGTAGACGACTGGGCGAAGAGACAAAGAACGTTCATAAGAGCATCCCGAGCGGATCCGCATACTGTTAGGACGACAAATAAATGAGACAATATTCGGTACAAGTGGAACAATAGTAAATCCATACAAGAAACAATTAATTGCTCCTCCTCTCATATTTGCAATCAGAAATTTATAAGTTGGGAAATAAAAGTTGTATGAGATTGTGTCCGCGTTATGTATGCAAGATTGAGTTTAAAGGTGAAGAAGTATATATATGAACCACCAAAGTCATTAGACTGTGATGCAGTTCAATTATTGCAGCTGCAAAGCTTTTCTCTGAACGGAGTTCTGTGCTTTTTCAAATAGATTTCCTTAGCTAAAAGACATTACTCCTGCGGTTAATTACAGAAATCTTCCAAAACCCGAGAAAACCGACCTCATATTCGTGTTCAGCACCCCAAATACCGCCCTCGACCTATTCAGAGCAAAAATGTTTTTGACCTTTGGACTCCCAAAAGTGGGATTGAGTTACCACGGCGACGGTGGAATTTTGCTGACCAAACGTCGGTCAAGGGGTTTATTTGGGGCTCTGAACACGAATATGAGGTTCTCTTTTGATACTGAAATTGATTCTTGTATGTTACGACAGTAGCTTGGCATTTTGGTAACTACAACCTGAAGTAGTTCTCCAAAGAAAGCTTTTTTGACAGAGCACGCATGTGTGGCACTTGCGTTTGTGGCAGCCCAACTTTTTCGAGGCCGGGAACTCCCAATCAATGTTGATCTTCGTCTGCCCGCCCTCACTCATGCCTTCGACAATATATCGTCCATCACTGGATGAGGGATCGCCGCGACGCTGCTTGGCGGGAAAAATTACGCGATCAATAGCCACTCTCCCTTCGTTTTCCCGCCCGCAATTTTTCCCGCCAAGCTGCTTCGCGGCAATCCCTCATCCAGTGATGAACGATAACAAGGTTCAGCACTGTTTCCCTTCTCAACTGGTAGACCTTTGTGATTTTAATAATTGTTTGAAAGTCCACTTCATTCGTTGTCCTCATTGTATCGTTGGTGCCTCACAGGGAGATAGCCGCGCTCAGCAGTTGGGCGCAAAATCGTTTGATCAATAGCCACTCTCCCTTCGTTTTCCCGCGCGCAATTTTTCCCGCCGGGCAGCGTCGCGGCGATCCCTCATCCAGTGATGAACGATAACAAGGTTCAGCACTGTTTCCCTTCTCAACTGGTAGACCTTTGTGATTTTAATAATTGTTTGAAAGTCCACTTCATTCGTTGTCCTCATTGTATCCTGGAAGTAGACAGAAAAATTCAATCTGAACGTTTCAGCCCGAATTCTCAGATCTATTCAGTTTACTGTACATGGAGCGATCCTCAGCTCACATGTGAGCACTTGTTCCGTCTTAGATTAGCAGGTTGTTCTCGTGAATTTTCCACCTCTTTTTTGAAGGTTTCCAATCGGTTATTGAATTTGAGGAGATTTTATTTTTATGAATGAATAAATTTGAATAAATGAATCCAGGCCAAATAATGGAGGTTGGAGCAACGATAACAACTCCAATACTCTCTAACACGCAGTCTGCTAATCGTTTGATTATAGCAAGAGTAATCAATCCGAGCGAAACCTGATAAGAGAACAAGCCGCACTGATTTTAATTAATTTTGAGAAAAATTGACGGGCAATGAAGTTTTTGAGACTTCATTACCCGTCAATTCTCCCATGGATTGTGATAAAAAGTTGAGAAAGATATGAGAAACAGCGGTCCGCAAACCGTTCAAAAACCGCGCAGGTTACTGCGGAAACGGCTATAATTGGAGTTATGGGTTCCTACAACGATCCATGCACACGTGCCCTTCTCAAAATCGGAATCTCAAGCTATGTATTCTTACAACATTCAGAGGCAGAAACAAATGTAAATTTACCCAATCACAACAGTTGAACGTAAAACAAGCAATTTAGACAAGTTTTTGAGTAGATGAGCATAACTAATCGGTCAGAATAGTCCAAATTAAATTGATCATTGAATAATTTCAACTAATGAGCTGATGATCTTATTTTTCTTGTAGGCCCCACTACTCTAGATCCAGAAAAGGTTTCAGATGAAAAGGTTGACAAGCATATATCATCGCGACCACTGCCTTTAAGCCTCTTTCAGCTTTTTCGCAATTCAACGTCTGGCAGTGCTATCCGAAGCCGTGCTCAGTGTGGAACGTCAGAACCGTGATAGAGCAATTGATAATATCGATCGCAATCACAGAACGGAATTTCTAGCATTGACTTTAAGGCGGCAGTGAAGCCGCAGCCCTATCCTATAACGTGTTGGACGATGTCGTTCGTAAAATATTAAAGAAGCTTCAGGTAGCGACCACTGTCGCAAAGGAAACGCGCGTCAAAATGAAATATTGGTTGTAGCTCAAGCCACCGTAGATCCTACGGCCGCTCAAGCTAAAATATATATTAAAATTTTGGCTACTTCTACGATGACACTCGCTCTTGTTGCTAGCTATGGGTTATTGCGAAACAAACAAAAAGTTCCGGCGACTCACAGTAAGCAGAATTGATGATTTCTGATTGATAAAAAGTAGGGTATAAAAGGAATGCAGAGCGATGTGTCTTCATTCACACACCACGTTCTTCTCGCAGGATCAGCAGCTGAAGCTCTGACGCCACTAGGAAGTGAGAAGACGGCTCTGGTGGCTAAGATATGGCAAAATCGGGACGCCAGGAATTTCTGTCTGTTCCGTACCTGTCGACGCTCCTTCACTGGAAGAAAATACGCAAGAAATAGCAGAAACAAGGAAAAGCAGCCCTACCGTGGGCAAAAAATCTGGGGCTGCAGTGAATAGATCTGACAGTGGGTTAGTAGATGGGCTGACAGAAAAGATGTGAAGACTACGTGGACGAACGAAAAGATTGATAACTTCTGAAAAAGTCCTTCGGTGGACGTTTTCGAAAGCTATCTTTCTCTTTATTCACACACAGTTTCCATGTACTCTGTCAACTCGCGGTTTAATTGCGTTCTCACTCCTAAGAAGACGGAAGAGTCTGCTCGGCAAATACATTACGCAAGGTACAAGTTTACCCATCTCTGCGAATAGGTCGGAATCAAAATTGATTGTCCATGCTGCCTCTAATACTCTTTACATATCTCGACCGACATTTATAGTGATCATGCCATTGAACCGCATAGTGATTTTGATGTTTTTTTTTAAATATTAAATGTCTCTTTATAGCATGGTATATGGATCTTAAGATATCACAAGTTAGCTGATTGAATACAAATTAAGGTCTTAGGCAGGTATCGAACTCGTATCGCATCGCTGGGTGAGTATTACCCTTTACGCTATCAACACCGCTCTGCTAGTGACACATGGACTGTGTAGTACAACAGCAATCACCTGATAACGTGTGTAATCTGGCAAGCACAACTCCGGCATTACTTCAGTTAAGCTTTTAGGCTTTATGACAGAATTTAGATGTTTTTCGAATATTCAATGCCTTGGTGAGGAATGCAGAATGGTGCCGGTAGTGGTAACAGTCTCGCGCCTGAAAGCGAAGGGATGCGAGTCCGATTTCTGCCTGACGCATAGTGATTGTTCTATGAAAGTGGTAGAAAAACCGACTTCTGTTCCTCGGATCATAATGGTCAAGTTTCCGCTCATTCACTCAATGCATGTACAGCAGAATACATAGTGAGATTGTGAGTATCATTGTCCCTTAAGTTTGACTAAAAGATAACCATGATGGAGCGTACAACGGATCAGCGGATACCCTCAAATAACCTATTGGATCGGACAAGGGATAGTGCTTATCCCTGGTGCAACATGGCCGAGTATGGGTGGCGTTTACCTTCAATATCTTCAGAACTTTGGCGGTAAGTAACAAATAAATTCCGGCGAACGACAACAGTTGAACGAAAGCTCTTGAAAGTGCTGGTGAGTAGATGAGGCATAACTATTAGGTCAGGCATGTCCAAATTTTTGTGACTCATTGAAATCGTTATTGTTGAACACCTGCCAATCTGCTTGTTCTGCAGGAAATGTATGGTTCAGGTGAGAAAGGTTCCGCATAGCATATATCATCGCGGCCACTGAACCTTTGATAGCCACAGTTCGCTACCGTGTGCAGAAGTATGTTATCCGACGCTTACAGCGGTTGGACCAGAACTGTGGTAGAGTTTTACACTCTTACTTCATTTCATCCCGCACTATCTTTAGATAAATCCGATTTCAGGCACTTTCCTATAACGTGCTCGGCGATGTCGTTCTACGAATATGCTCAATAGAATCATTGTTGAGACCCTATATGGAAAAAGTCAAAATGTCAAATCATTGGCTTAACATGAAGTCAGACGTCGATGTCATGCTAAGATTCTCCATTCACAATTTTGGTACAAACATGAGAGCCATCGCTTGAGAGCTCTTCGGGTTCCATTGCGTCAGTCAAAAGTCCCGGCGACTAGATCTAGAATTGCGCATACCTGATTGATGAAGGGAGAATAATGGACTTCCATCTCGAACAAGGGAATTAATATTTGGCTTCCAGTGGATCAGCAGCTGAGTCAGTCACATCGCCGTCATAGGAAGTGAGAAGACGGCTTCCAACGGTGGCTAAGTCGACAAAACGGAAAGTGGCTCCAAAGTCTACTTGAATCCACATGCTTTTGTCAGTCGACCTGCCTAGTAAGCGTGATGCACTTGGATTCAGGGAAAGCATATACATATAGGAAGACAAGGATAAGATCAGCCCTGAAAATCTGGGCATTATAGAATCTAGGGGCTGCAGTGATAGATCTGAACTATTCTGTGTGACCGTAAGTTGAGTTCAGTTGTTTCATGAACTAAGTCTGAAGCCGTACTACCCGCAACGGGCTAAGCTACGGTGGACGTTGAAAATATCGATTTCTCGCCATATATGGCAGACACTGCAACTCGCGTTGTCCGTCCTAACATGGTTCTCCGCCAAGAAGACGGAAGAGTCACTCGCTCAAATCCATTACGCATGGAAGTTTACCCATCTCTGAGGACATGGGCTGGAATGCCTGGGAACCCTGATTGTCCATGCTGCCTCTAATACTGTCATATCTCGTCCGACAGTTATAGAAACCTGATCAGGTGGTGACCATTGAAGCACGCAAATGATTTTGGGATCGTCAATATTGAGCATGGCCTCTTTATAGCATGGTATATGATCCGAGTACAGTTATTAGTGAACACAGTTAGAGACACAGTGAGTTTAATCGAACTCGTATTCTTCAATGTAGTGTTACCTTTACGCCCGAACAATGGAATGACATGTGCTGCCAGGCAGATGTCCAACAGCAATCATCCGATAACAGGTAGGATCTGGCACAAATAATGGCTGAATTGATCAGTTGCTTAGACCTCTTATAGCAGAATTTTGATGTTTTCGAGTATTTAATGCCTTTCTGAGAAATGCAGACCGGTGCCGGTAGTGGTACACTCGCACCAGAAGGCGGCTAGGATGCTGAAAATGGTACAGCTATTATTGGATTAGGAAAACAGAGTCTTTTTAAAAGGCTTGTTGGTCGAATGCATAGAGCTGGAGCCGCCAGAAGCAGTTCGGCAGTACATGCAAATACACGCGACGAAAACGTGTTCACGTTTTTCACTTGGAGAGCCGCCTACGTCACACTTAACAAGCTGAACTGCAGGCGCAGCACACTATGTGTAATAGGTCAACAAACCATCGCCAGCATGCACTTGCAAACTTTCGTGACATGGCGGCCCATGGGCGGCATTTACCTTCAACACTGCGTGTAGCAGCCTCTCCTAGCGGAAAATAACAAAAAGTACTGCATTGACAGAACAAGAAAGTGCCTGTATGGGTTCTTTATGGCAATTCCGTCACTTCCCAAAGTTTTTGTGAAACTGGCGCAAGTATTTGAGCCTGCTATGTCTTGAAACATTAAATTTGACAGCATGGGAAAGACATAAATCAGTTGAAACTTCAAAAAATCCGGCCTACATTCCGTATTTTCTCTTGTGCGAAGTACATGTACTTCTACAGCTTTGACCCTATTTTATATCTGTACTCTATTAGAGGTGTACTTCAACAGAGACTGTACTTCTAATTCTCAGCCCTCTCTTTTTAATGTACTTCTTATTGAGGTGTACTTCTAATAGAGGGTGTACTTCTATTATTCGGCGCAATTTTTTAAACATGAATTTCAGACGTCGGCTCTTCACATTTTTGATTCACAGTGGTTTCAAAAACTTGTATTTAATAAAATTTCAGACTAGGCTCAATTGTGATGCTTCACAATCACGTGATACTTAAAGTTCCATTTCCTAGTTAATTTCTTCGGAAAAAATATAAGTTCGTTTTCGATTTTGTTGACACTTGTGTCAGCTTCATCGACTTGTTATGCTTTAAAACAATTCAGAGGCAGTTTCACGATGAACATCTTCGGTGACTTTCACAGTCGAAATGCCTATAAGCGTGGAGGATTTCAGGCTCCCAGTGTCAAAAACAGTAAAACGTTCCAGAGATGGCAAACTAACAGCTGCAAACAAGCGTTTTAGTGTCCAAGAACCGCCCGGTGCTCCACTTCCGCCCATTCGATGTGAACAAAAGAAGACTCAAATTACAGGAGTAATCAAGTCCATCAGGAAGTACTCGATAAGTGGCAGCTGATCGCTTGATTGCACCTTCATAGCGGTCATTCCGCCAAACTGAAAACACTCAGCTCAAATCCTAGATGGAAGTTTTGTGAGGTTCAAATGGGTGCAGTGGAATGCCTGGGACTTCGAGGGTAGCCATCGCAACTGTCTAACCGTCCGCAGTGGAAGGAGCCTGATCAGAGTGAGGCTAAACTGGGAAGCACACAAATTTTACCGGAGATCCGTCACGAGCATGGCCTCTAACTGAAGTTGTGACCGAGTATAGTTATTAGTACCACCACAATTAGAGACACAGTATGAGTTTAATGAAGTCATGATATTCTTCCAATGTAGTGTCCTGCCCGAACAATGGAATGACATTAATGCTGCGAGCAGATGTTCCTTGACAAGCACAATGGTTACAGAGTAGGACGCTTGGAACGCAAATAATGGCTGAATTGATCATCTTGAACTCTTTTCCAGATCCTTAGTTTTGCCAAAGGTGAAGCAAAGGATGGCACTGGAGGTTACGCACCGAAGGCGGCTGGGATGCTGAAAATGGTACAGCTCTGGCTTAAACCAGGAGAAAACAGAGTCTTTGTAAAAAGGCTTGTTGGTCGAATGCATAGAGCTGGAGCCGCCGCTTCCAGAGAAGCAGTTCGGCGGTACATGCAAAACACGCGACAAAAACGTGTTCACGTTTTTGCACTGGAGGGCCGCCTACGTCACATAACAAGCTGAACTGCTCCCCCAGGGCGCCGCACACTATGTGTAATAGATCAACTAAACCATCGCCAGCATGCACTGCGCCCAGCAACACAAAACTTGGTGGCTGGCGGCCTCATGGTTGCACCAACACTGCGTGTAGCAGCCTCTCCTAGCGACGAGCCTGCGATACAGCAGTGACAGAACGAGCGCCTGTCTGGTTCTTTATGGCACTGATCACTTCAGACTTGTTCGGCGCAAGTATTTGAGCCTTCTATGTCTTAAAAAATTAAATTCTTGACAGCATGGGAAAGATATAAATCAGCTGATATTCAAAAATCTGCCTATATGACATTTAAGACATACGACTGTGAGGTTGAAGCAAGTGCGATGAAACATGCAGAAAAATGCGAATTCAAGCACTCCACCGACCTGCAAAGGACTGGGAAGAGAGAATCTGTTACATGACGTCTGACAAAAATATTGACCAGTCGAATGCGGCAGGAATCCGTAAAGTCTGCATAGGTTCTTATTCTTGATTTTTATTTCAACTTTGGAAGCAACATCATGAATTCTTGAGCAGGCAAGCACAGCTTGGTTCACTGAATTGGAGAAATTTGGCGTGGGACAGGAGAACAAACTCACTCCCGAGGCGCTTTGGAGTCGACCCGAGAAAAAATGATCGGACATTACACACAGGCACGCGTCCCTCGACTGATTTTGTACGTAGTGGATTTTGCTTGTAGAAGCATAACATTTTCCAGATGGTCTGGCAACGCAGTGACAGTAAAGCTTGGATGTGCGGTCAAATCCTGCCTAAAATGGCCTTTGTGGTTTGCCAATACAAGGCTCCAGTAAGGAGACTTTACCCGCAAAAAGCTCCATATTTGTCATCTCTCGAGCTTAGTATATTTTCAGAGGAAACATGATGGGATCTAGCTTGATTTATGACAAAGGAGAACCATGCAATTCTGGACGCGGACTGCGCAATGTGTACCTAAGGTTGCAAGTGCAGCTGCAGCAGGAGGCTTTCTGTATTTCGGCAGTTTGAAAGACCTTTCCAATAAAGATTTTTTCAGCATTGTTCTTCGATGGAATGAAGTTTAGTTATTGCTCGATTACAGAACCTATTCGGCAACACCTGGCCCCATCTTGATTCTTGCCTTGAGGATGACAGGAGACAGAAGCGAGGAATAGTACTCTGCATTTGGGAGGCATCATACGCTGTGAAAATCCAATGATTTGAACGCGCCGTTTGCATACAACTATCTTGCACTTGGTTTACTTCACAAGCTTCTGAGGAGGCTCTTCAGGAATTTCTCCGAGTCTACTAAGGGTGCTTATACCATACAACCACTCAAACTGGCAGTGGAGCAATACAGTTTGGTTTTCGCGTGTACTATATCTTTATTGGCGAGCACCATCGATCTTATTTAGTTTTAATGCTGAATGTCTTGACCCGTTTTTGGCGTTCTCAGCAGTGTGAGCTTCCATATACCAAGTCTGTTAAGCTTCGTTTTCTCAACTACATTTGTAGCGAGTCTGCTGCAGTGTCCGCTTAGCAGTCCAGTAAAAGGGGTTCTTCCCTTATTTTTTCGAATTTCCTTTAGCTTCCGTCAGCTAACAGTTATAACGGCTTCCGACCTTGGAAGTATCGGTCAACCAGTAGAATCCCTATTGTCTTCAGATGGGTAGTTAGATGCCCTCACGGAAAGCGGAGATTCTTAGAAGTTTGGAGGCATCTAGCCTAAAGTTTGACGGAGAACATAACCAGAACTACAGATTTTCCGGCTCAGTTGGTGGGAACATACGGTGATTCTAGCATCATCTTTGTATAAACCTACGGATTCTCTTGCCTCGATTGAGGAGAAAGGTGTAGCAAAAGTTTCTTTTTGATCCATCCATTTTGTCCTGATCCGTGCCAGAAACGCGATCCCAGCTGCGACCAGCCGTATAGCCGCTTTGCTCCCCAAGGTATACATATTACCAATCCGGAGAAATATTTGTGGATGATTATGAACAAAATATTTTTTCTCTGACATTTACCAGTCTCCTGGACAATACGGCGTAAGATTAAGTGGTGAAAAATTTATGAAATATAAAATGATAGTAGACAAACACAAAAACACCTACAACATAATGTAGAAATCAAACAATGTGGCTCGACAAAATGTGTGCTGAAGCAATAAGCTCGCACTTTTAGAAGAACCAAAACACGCAGGAATCTACATGGTTACGGCTAGAAACTTGGTTTGTTTCTCTCCCCTCAGTCAAAATGTGGGTGTCAGCTAAAAATGCGCTGGAACAAAGTCCTTATACGAATAGAATGACAAGTGGGAGGAAGATGAGGCTCCCCGACATTGTTGAAAGAAGGAGCGACCCGGCGAAGCTCCTTCTCACACAATCGCGGCATTCAATGCGTGTCTAAAATGCATTCAACTCGAAGTTTCGAGCGCAGTGAGGGGACGTGCTGCTAGGAGAGCACGTGCTTCTATCGTGTGTCAAGCTACAGCATGTGCCCCATCAAATAAGGCCTTAAATGCGTGCATGATGCACACCCAATTCGATGATAGAACGATTTAAAAAAAAAGGAAAGCGTACGACGCACTCTTGAGGAGGGACTGCGATGCCGATAGCGTCGCCGGTTTAATCACCCAAGTCAGGGTTACCTGGCACACCCAGCCGCTGGAGACTCTCGTTTCCAAACACTGGCTTGGCCCCAGATGGTGCTCAGCGAGTTTGCCGTGTCGCATGTGGGTGTTCGCGGACGCGTCGCATGACGGTGTGTGCTGCTACGATAGCGCTGCAGAGCTATCCTGCAGCACGTTCCCTACTATAAGCTTTTGCAGCATCGATGCTCCTGCGGTGAAATTTCGCAGCACGTGCTGCTGTCTGGAGCACGTGCGCCTGCGAAAGGGCCTTTCGACGGGTGTGGTCACTCGAGTTTCGCTACGCATTCAATGAGGCGGTTTTCTGAGTTGGAACAGCCGCGCCTGTCTGGCACCCCCGTACTGCACGCAAAACTGCTCAAACATCGAGTTACCGTAAAACCAGTTCACACAAAAACAAACCAATCATCTTCTTATCTCACATTTACCACAATATCGGATCCATCCCAACGGCCAAGATTGCCTTTATCAAAGGCTTCCAGAAAGCGACTCAGGGGCAGCTTCCACGACCATCCACAAAGTGTCTAGCTATCACACCGTAAGTTGACCAGATTTCAATGCAAGAAGGACCGTCTTTCCACGGCCTTTTCGAAGTTTTTGAATTATGAAATAGCGGGTTTGCTTCGCGCGCGCCATAATTGCCTTGACTCAAAATTCTTGAGCGTGTACAGTGATAGTGAAGAATGCTTGTGCACCGATCGTCTTCTTGTGATTACCAACAAGCTTTGGTATCCCTAATTGATATACGTGATACCAACTGTTGCCATCACGTGTCGCTGGAAGTTTGAACCCAGTCACCAAGGATAATCCGACTCCATATATTGCTTCACACAGTCTTTCCGCCAAAGACTTGAACTGGTCGAACGCAATTCTCACGGCGTTATTTCGGAGTTTATTCCAGCACTGGACTATGGTAAATAATGGAAAGTTCAAAGCACTACCTCAATTACTTCTCTGGACATTCTCTTTGAACACCTCGGTATTCAGCCAGATCCTAAGCACCACTGCGCTACAAATTAGCAAATTCTAATCAATAGCGATTTCTCTTCAGGAACGCATCCTGATAACTGTCTTCCTGCACGGAAAACGACATTTCTTTTTCAACGACAACTGGGCGGTGACCTTTAGGACAGTTCTTTGTGTAGTACTCACGGTCGGCATAGGTAATCCACCAATCATCGTCGGCCTCCTGAGGAAATATTGTAATAAAAATGGTCATGGATTCTCCTCGTAAGGTAGGCGTTGTCTAACTTGGGCCGGCACTCTGGAAATGAGTCTATGGGCATATCTTGTCAGAAAACAACAAAAAACTTTGAGGGTATCGTGGTTCCGGAGTCACTAAAGGTTGTTCATTTAGAAAATTCTTATATGAGCGCAGGATCACCGACAGGGCTCCGAGCGGTGGTATTTGTTCTTGATAAAAGAGGAAGTCCTCGCAGCTCAGCCTGCTTTGAGTAGCATATATACTGTAGAGTTAAATTCACATCCTTAGATAATATATAATCAAAAAATATTCTTGAGTTTGGTGCTTCGAGGATGAAGCCTCAAGCTGTTGCCCTATCTCCAACATTACCCCGTAGCCGCTAGACGGCCATTAAGATTAATAGACAACGATACGACTTCGAGGATTGATCACTCGATCAATTGCTATAACACGAATCAACACGAGGCCAAGAGGTGTTTTTCTGAGCAATTACTTGTGCCAGTTTGCCAATCTACTCAACATGACGGGCTCGCAAGTGCGGCAGCTATGCATAATAGAGTCTCGTTGTAGATTTGAGTCTAGCGCGAGGACGAGTTGCGACAGAATATCGCGGCGCGTCAAAAGCAGTGGCCGGTGGTGTCACAAACGATGAACGACTACTTGAGCCTTGATTCACTAGCAGCTGCGATGTTTGCATACATTCTCAAGCCACTCTCCACGATAAATATCGTTCTTGAGTTTCCAGTTGGACTAAAATAGTGATAGCCCTCGGAAAAAGTAAGACTTAAGAATAACAAGGACAAACGCTATCATAGAGTCTGAAAAGGGCTCTGAAGAGTGTTCGGGCTTCTGGTTTGCCCCCCGTTAGACTACAGTCGTTGTGTGCGATACCGGCACGGCTGTTTCTCCAATGCGCTCTGACCTGTGATTATCCGCTGCGAATTTTTATTAAAAGACTTTGCCAGCGTTCTGTCAACAGCTGGGACAAAACGGAGAGCAGCCTAACCCTGAAAACTGCTTTTTCCGCAGTTTTCAAAAATCGACAGGCTTCCCCCTGGTGGACGCTGATTTCAAGCTCCAATCCCAATCGTAGCTCATTGAATGTTGATCACGAGTTCCATCCCTTCTTGACTTTCAAAAAGCACGCGCTTAGAAATGGTATCAAGTTTATCAAGAAAATAGAAGCTTTGGAGCGGCAGTATGGGAACTTGACAAGAGAAACCGTCGAGAACTGGATGCTGTTAGATGAATAACGGCTTGCTTTTGTTACGGAGCGAAATTGGGCGAGGTACACAACATCATGCCCGCTCTGTTGATCTACCGGAGCTAAGCTGCGACGCATAAGTAGAGCAACACCTTCGAAATAGGCTTGCCACATGCTGACTCGAGGTTTTGAATATTTGTAAGAGTTTTTATGTTTTCTACTACGGCGAAAATGATGGTTCACTTGAAATAACTCCGAATTCCCCACTTTGCCTATAATTATAGCAAAAATTTTGTATTTCTTGCAACGCATGAGTATAGCAACACTCGATGAACATGAAAATGCCTTGCGACGACCGCCATATTGTACCACTTTCATGTGTGTTTTTATAATATTGGTTCAGGGTGATTCTACTCGTCTACCTTACTGGTAAACTTCACCTGTCTTTTGACGAGAAAGCCACGCTAGCTCCTTGGACTTGGACTTGAATGCTATCTCCTTGGACTTCGATCTTGAAAACCAAGCTTTCGTGGCGACCAGCCTGCCGTAGTTCCGAGTTCGTGAAATAAATCGTTCAACGCATGTGGTTGCCGACACGTCCTGTAGAGCCCGGGAAGCAATCCCAGCCTTTCTCCACGAGCCACAACCTATATGGTGTCGGCCCCGACGGCTCCTGACTATTCGTTGCTGAGTGTCTCGGCAAATACCGTTCCATACTCTATCAACTACTACGGCAACACTGTGGACCCTGAAATAAAGCACTTCCATAACTCAGAACATTTTCAAAAGCCTGCTAGACTCGAGCCCACGCGATTAAACATGGAATATTCTTCACCTATATTTCAGACAAACGGTGCACGAGGACTCGTCAATAAGAGCCCTCAAATGACATCGTGTGCCATCATAATCATTCGATATACATAGTAGGGAATGGTATGTGCAGAAAAGCTCAGTGACAACTCGTAGTAAGTACTTGGGTCTGACGCCATGTCACTGCGAAGTCGTATAGGAATGTCTCGCTGGGATTGTTTACCAGGCTTCATAGGACGTGTGGGCAAGCACAGGCGTGCATGATTAAGGATCCAGCTCGAATTTAGAACTACATTCATTCCGTCCTAGCTAGCTGGGATTCCATCAAAATCCAAGTTCAAGGAGGTAACATTACTTTTTCGTCAGAAGACAGGTGAAGCTCACCAGAAACGAATGGCAGGATTCATTGTAACAGTGTTGAAATTTTTACACTCGAAATCAAATGGTGTTCGTAGCAAAATCATATTGAAAGCTGGGGTAATTTCGTCAATAGAGGCTATTCTATGCATATGTGCGGTAGCCTCTATAGGGAGACTCACTAACGAGATCGCAGAGGAGTCAAGCTGCTGCCAATTCTTTCTGGTTGAAGAGAAAAACACCTTGCCTTTCTTTTGATCTGGCTAGGTCTGGTCATTGCTATCGTGTCAAACACATACCCGGCAGTAACTGACGGCCACACTGAGTAGAAGCACGAGCAGACAAATCTGAATCGACTTCATAGCTCTGAAAATAGCACTTTATGTAAAATGAGTGCTGACTTACAGAATCCTCGCTATGTGGAGCAAAAGGAAAGATACAGTTTGGCGCCGTCTGAAAATTCGCCATTCAAGCCTGTATTAATACTGACAGGGCAACTTCATGGAGCTTTTCTCTATTCAGGAAGGGAAAGAATGTAGAAAATGTCATGATTAAAGTTTCGCTGATTCACCCGTTATTGATAACGATTTGTGATGCAGCAGATGCACTGCGAAACGCCTAGTCGTTTGATGACTCGGTGAAGTTCAAGGTACAAGAATCAACCAAGATGATGAAATGGATGAGAGGAAAAGTGTGCCAATGATCGTCCACTTGCATGTGGTTTAGAAATGTTGTAACTTACGGCGCAACAGTTTTATAACGAGAAAAACCCACTGGTCAGAGAAAAACTGAATGTTCAGAGAACGCTTAGGCGTATTACATGACAAAACACAGACAAGAAGAATTCTTCATAGGGTGAGGTATCGTCCGTGTCCCTTAAAAAAGGAAGCCGCGCTCTGCAACCGGGCGCGAAATCAGTCGATCAATAGCCATACTCACCTTGGTGTCCCGCGCCCAATTCTCTTCCCGTCAAGCAGCGCCGCAGCTTCCCCTTCCTCAGAGCTTGACGATACACAAAAGTTAAATTAACGTGTTAGTTCTGCTCATGCTCAGGCATCCCGTCCAACATCGGAATCTCCTTTCGAAGGAAGGGACTATGATTTGAGCTCTTCCGTTGTTTTTTCTGAGGTTATTTCTTCACTATTGGGACCACCAGGTTTCAAACCTTCCATTCCTGATGAAAACTGGAGAAAAATTTTTATCTGGGACACTCTGAAGAGATACATGGGTTGAGTCCTGTGCTGTTGGTGGGCCGTTGTGGTAACCTGACGCGTCCAAGTGGAGTTGCGAAGTCACCGAATAGCAGGGAGACGGCATGGCGATGCCACTCAGATACTCGCGGCTTAGTAAGGCAGCACGAAGGGATTACTAACGCAAATACTCGTAGAGGTGTAAGCTTCTTTCGTTCCCCCAACTGCTGCCCAGGGCAGCACGTTGTGTCCTCTTGCTCGGCTCACTGTCCCAACTGGTGCGCGTATAGTTGCCCCACGTGCTGCTATAGTCGCCCCAACTGCTGCTCCTGCTTGTGGCCCCAACTGCTGCTCTTCACTGCGGCCCCAACTGCTGCTCTTTCCACCCCAACTGATGCTCCTCATTTATGATTTTTTCTTTTTTCTTATAATCTTCTCTTCGCAGGTGCAGTGTCGAGCTCAGCAGCAGCGCTACGGCGACTTATCAAAGATAAAAACGCCATTGAGGCCAAATGATATCTTCAACGGGTGTTTCATCCTTGATTATATCCCTTGATCTTGGGTACCGATCGAGGAAATTATGCTCGCATTGCCGACTGTCTCATGCCCACCCAAGACTGCCTCGTATCTGTCACGAGTTTGCGAGGTCCGTTCAACACAGGCCTCGGTCGGTAGTGATTCTGAGTGTCCCAAAAACATTCCTCAACAGATTCCTAAACAGAGAAATTCTCTATCCCTTAAACAAGAACCTATTTTCACTCGGTTTTGTGACTGTAAAAATGGGAAACAGGCGCGATAGTCTGTTTTCTCGATTTTAAAGACGAATTATGGCTTTCTTCGCTAAAAAGTTTTATCCACCTTTTCCAAAGATGAAAATTCCTCAAAATATTTTGAAATCACTGAAATTCGCACTGATTAGAGGAATGTCTAGGGCGAACGGAATTGCAAATATCAGAGTATCCATCATTTAGAGATGTCTCTATAAATGGGGATTTCTACCCTCCGAAAAAGCAATGATTCAATGAAAATGTTTTCCTCTGTCAAAATTATTGTTGTGAACTTTTTCAGGATGATTTAAAGTTGTTGAACTTAATGCAAATTAAATTTTGTGAACTGTCTGCTTTGAGTTTTGTCAGCATTGTGTTTTTCGCGAAGAAAAGATATTGGCTATTTTGTTAAATTTTCGGCAAACCTTTGCCGCTCAGCATACAAACCCTCGTCCAAAATCAGAAAAATTATGTTCCACTGGAAAATGCGAGTAAAGTGCGAAGTCATGAAAACGCATTTTAAAGTAAGAATGTGATTTTCCAAACTTTTTGACACATACCTTCAAGATTTAAAAAAAACTCGAATGGTTGTCGAATCTTGTAGAACACACAGAATAAATTATTTCAAAAGAGTTGGAGATCTCCCAAATTTTCGGTCGGTTCCACACGACCATCATCCTATGAGAATGACGACTCATCATCTTTTTGAGTATAATTCATCAGCCTTTAACCGAGCTGAACCATTCACATTGCTCGCAAGGAACTGTTTTACTCGAGTGTACCATCGCAAACCTAACGAAAATCCTTTTTTTTTCTAGACGGCTTTTGATTTGATTATCAATAAAACACCAGATTTTTTTGGATGATTCAACGAAAATGTGAATTTTGCATAAAATTACCACGTTTAACGCTCTGAGCTGAAAAGTGTACGGGCAAGAACCCAGACTCAGACCTTGCCAAAAACTCCGCGTGTCCGCCTTCCGCCAAGCGCATGATGCGGCGCCCCACCCTGCGTATCCAATCTGAAAGCTCACCTGAATGCATTCTTCGTGGTTTTGAATGGAAATGATTAAAAATCGCCAAAACATGTTCGGTAATAAACAGTTTTCCTAGTTTATTACAGATTTAATGTTTTATATGCTCTCTATTTTTAGTCTAATGTGAACAGCCTAATCTTTGGGGTATTTCTACAGAGCTCAGGATTTCTATTGGCACAAAAAGCGGAATATTGAGGCATGGAAAAATATAGCGATGCTTTTCCAATAATTTAATTATCTATTTACCGATTTAAAAGGCAGCTGCGCCCTAATAGCAAACTGTCTCATAAAAAAGGACGTTTTTGGTGGATCTTAGAATAGATTTCGAGCAGAGTATTGGTGGTTAAAGTTTAGCGAGTAGGAGTGCACACGCATCCCCCAAAATCTACACACGCGTACGATACGTACTAAGCAGTCCTCACACTTTCTTTGCTTAAATAACTATTCCCCAATTTGATATCTGTTCTGTTTCTTTTCTGGAAGATCGCTGTAAAGCTACTCGACTTCCCCGTGGTTTGCTTTTCCTTCATACAGGCTTCCGGCAAGCTTTTTCATATGCGACAGTACACTATACGGGTTCGACAAGGATAATTCGTAATGCGCCGGCTGAGAAAACGCGGTGAAACACCTGACTCCCTCCCACCCCTTCTCCCAACGAACAAGCGGTTGTGTACCTTCAAGTCACACAACACCCTCAGACATGAATTTTGTGAATTTTATTGCATTGTCTAGTAGACCCCTCCTATATAAGACGTGCCAAGTGCAAGATCTCGATTCCTCCAAATAGGCGAGATATAGGCGACCACCTTAGGCCAGCCCTCCCTCGCCCATCCTCACGGGCCCCACTCCTCACCAGATTTCCAGACTCTGTGGCGGCTAGATGGATGACTAAATTCTCAACACGTCGTCGTTCTTTAGACCACAGCCGGACTGTCTCCTTATCCTGGCTTGCTTACGGGCAACGAGTGCGAATGAAGGGAAATACAGGCCTGAGACAACTCATCCGCCAATTTTTCATCCTCAAAATACAGGCATCTTTAATGAGCCATAACTCTGTTCATAGGGGGTTTCGGACAATTTCAGAGATACCACTGTGATCAGAGTGTGACCCTATCTAAGATCTGCATAAAAACTAAAAAATTATCTTCTGGGTGTTCTGTGCCCTCAAAGGCAGCTTCCGCGCGAGAAATCCGCATTTGCGGTTTTGTTCTCACTCCAATGTTTGAACCTAGTAGAGATAGCGAAATCCGAGACCTCATTGTCGCGCACTCATAATGCTATAAGCTCGTAAAAACTGCTCCGTGGTCTGAAAAGGCGTCATCTAACGCGAGGAACAGAAGCGCCACGACAGGCCGCGAAACTCCAAAACTCTATTTTCTTTATTCTGAGAGATCCTCGTTCAAACCTCTGTATTTTGAGCTTCTTGTTTTGAAGAATTTTCGACAACAGAGAGACAAAAATAGCGGAACCTAAAAAGTTAAGGGGCTAATCCAATTCAGGCGTTCAAACTTCCGACATTGGTGTATTACACAAGACACACCAGACAGACGTGAAAAAAGAAGCTGAATGCTACGTGATTTTCAAACAAGTTTTTCTCCGAAACTTGCGTGTCTTGGGTGGCCTCTTTGCGATATATCACAACCTGGTAGGCCTACCTGCTTAAATTTGAAAAAAAAGGAATGCGGTTTTTTGCACGTACGCTGCCTGTAAGGTGATCCTTTTGATATGGCTGTAGATCGCTTGGTTGTGTTAACTCTAACTCTAAGACGAACGGGAGTAGAGCATGTGCACGCTTAGAAGCGAAGAACTCTTCATGCTGATTATGACTGTGCTTGTAGCTACCAGAATGGACTACTTTGAGAAATGTTACCACACGGTGCTGGCCACAATAGAGAGCAGCCGCTAAGGAGACGAATGGACGACGAGGGCAGCACGTGCTCCTCAAGCAGGAGCTCGTCCACTTGTGCTGCCCTCGTTGTTCTCATGGAGCTGAGTGCCAATTGTGCCCCATTACAGCCCCACGATCGTTTAAGGTAAAGACCAGTTGTTTTGCTTGATTTCTGTACACATTGTTTAGGATAAAAACAGAAGATGTCATTTGATATATAGATATCCAGAAGTGTATAGGTACATGCTCAAAAGTAAGTACTCTCCAAGCTGAATATGAATGTCCTTGTAGCTGCCCAAACGAACCACTTTGAGCAAATTTACCACACTGCCCTGGCAAAAACGGAGAGCAGCAGCTGAGGCGACAAAAGGAGGACGAGGTCAGCACGTGCTGCTGAGGGCAGCACGAAAGCAGA
This sequence comes from Aplectana chamaeleonis, assembly GCA_029168955.1. Lineage (NCBI taxonomy): Eukaryota > Metazoa > Nematoda > Chromadorea > Rhabditida > Cosmocercidae > Aplectana > Aplectana chamaeleonis. The sequence continues at coordinate 117,913 of JAPDOI010000747.1, forward strand.
ACGTGCTGCTCGATCTCTTCCCCTCGTGCTGCCCTCGCTATCCTCGTCGAGGTGAAAGCCTATTGTGCTCCATTACGACCCCGCGATTGTCTGAGCAGAGGAATGAATCAGGGCATACTCGGAGGAGTCAGGATATTTGCCATAACCTACATATTCGTAGCTCTACACTACCGCAAAGAAATCCTGTCAGTATTGACGAGTTCACATATCTTCAAAATTTCGCTTTCAGTCTGAACTTTGGTCATTTTCAGTTCACAGCTACCCTCGAAGAATCAGATTTCGTGCAAAATTTGGCACATTAACTTTATCTATGCATCTGAATATTGTTGTTGAATAAGAATGCAAGGCTCATCACTATACTCTTTACTGGTGAGCTTTCGCCAATTATGGCATCATCAGACCTTGAAAAATAATACATTATGTTCAACCTAGGTGTGCAAAACAGCCTAACTACATACATACCGGCTACGGACACTGAAACGGCCGGGGGGTGGTTTGAGCGAGCTAAACACAGACGCAGTAGTGTTGAAATAGAGGATGAGTGCGGAAAGAAGAGATAACCCACCCCTTTTTCGTGCAAGTGTGCTTAAAACTAACCGGATGGAAAGGGCCATTAGCGAGCACGAGGTATCACAGTATCAATTTCAGAAAGTCATTCAGTTCTTCCTTTGCGTTGATTTCTGGTTGAACACGTTGGATTTCTCTCGCCTCCATTATTTTTCTCCCGCGCGGCCGTATCAGGGGCGGCATGCATGAACGCAGCGAACGGTGTCAGGGAGCCGCTCCGCGTGCCATGCGCGCAGCGTCGAGCAACGGGGCGGCCCCGAATTTCGTGGCGTGTATTGAGGTGCCTGACACCGTTCGCTGCGTTCATGCATGCCGCTCCAGGTGTTTATGGAGAACAGTCACTTTGAAAGGAGGAGCATCTTCTTCCAAGTGTCTGCTCGTACGGTGCCTTGAGAAACTAATGTTGGGTTAGGCGGCGGGGTCGGAGAGTGCTCTGCAATGCTCATCTAGTCGGAATTTTAAAGGTCTCATTGTCTCGTCCACATAACATTCTCAGCATCCTCGACATCGTACCAGGTATACTGTACCTCGGAGTTAACAAATTTGTTCTAACAGACAGTATCGGCGTGACTGCCGCTGGCATTTTCTTTCGTATATTCTTGTAGATGTAAGGAGATCCTTAAGAGTTGGCATCGATCTGAATACCAAACGAACAGGCAGCTTGCAATCTGTGACCGCGCGATTGACCTCACGAACTACTTCATCATTGACGAATGGTAGTGCGAGGGTTATACTATCGGGTGCTCTGTATGGGACCCATGTGTTGAGATTTTTCGGCGATAACTTATCCATTGCTAAAAAAATGTCTTCCACCTTAGCATCAACAGTAGGATCCACTAACGATCCGAGTCTTTCCTTGGTCTTCAGTAAATTCCGCACAACGTTCGCCTTGACATAAATCGCACATCTCGAGTGCACCAGTATGTTCGATGAGGACGCTTTTTTGAACCACACATATTCCTTTCGGCTTTCAACGATGACAGGAAACCATCCCTGTCTGGAATTTCTACCGTGAAAGATATGTCAGTGTGCTGTGTATTGAGTCGATCCAGCGCCGCATTCAATTCCTCTTCTGTCGATGCAATCACAAATACGTCATCGATGTAGCTTTTGTAGTATATAATGCTACTGGTCAAAGACGCCTTTTCAATATGATCTAGGAATATGATTGCCAATAAAGGAGCTATACGATTTCCCATTGCTAATCCACGTTTCTGTCGGAACATCATATTGTCAAAACAAAAGATGCTGCACTGCAGGGTGACTTCGATGCGACTCTTGACTTCTGCTACGTTTGATCCCATGATCGAAGCTTCCTGTTAATCCTCTTCGAGAAGTCGTAGCACAGAAATTTTGTGAATTCCGAGATCGTGAACAACGTAGACTAGTCTCTGAGCTTCCCTATCTGGCGTTTAGTCACATCGTGCGCACGAATGCATGGTCTCGGGTTAGGCTCTGCCTTCCTGATCGCATGTGGCTTAGAAGTTGATCCCTCGAAGCCTGCGTCGGTAGATCAATTTTTGAAATGCATCCTCTGCCGTTGAGTCCTTTTGTGTGGTCTTCTGGAAGGCGATTAATAGTGATTTCCCCATTCTTAAATTCAGCAATAAGGGGCCGGATTCATAAACGAAATTTGGGGTAATTTATACCGATTAACTCCACTCCATACCCCAAAATAAACCAGCAATGCGATTCATCAACATTCACCCCGCGAGAGTATCGGATACCCCCGCCGACGTTTAAGGCAGCGTCCATACGTGGCGAGCGGGCGTCCCCGCTGTTGTGCGCCACTCAACGCTCATGAACGCTGAAAAATTCAGACTTACGCAAACTGTCACAAAAACACCCCTTGCATCGTGTACGTTCGATTGACAATGTTTGACCGGGTGATCAATCACTCGAGTCGGCGCGTTGACTGATCATTTCAAATGGTTTGTGATGGCCATGGTGAAATAATGGGTAACGAAGGCTATTGTTTTGAAAAATGTTAGATGATCCCTGATTCTGGGATGAACCATTACACTTCAAACTTTATGGTTCCTTTATGGAGCGGACGTGAGCGCGCGAGAGCGAGCGAGCGTGGGCGCGCGAAGACGAGCGCACGAGAGCGGCCAACAAAGTTTATACCCACGATGGCCATAGATTTTGCGCAATCTCGCGCTCTCGCAAAGTATGGACGCTGCCTACTCAGACACCGGTTCGATTTGAGCGCCGTCAGAACGAGGTTGGACCGTTGAACCGCTCTAGCTCGAAACGAAAAAAGGGGTCAACCCGAAACGTGGCTCGTTCGTTTCGGGAATGACATCGATCCACCTCTCAAAGTCGGGATTGCAGTCTCGATGATTTCATAACTACTCCGTGGATCGTGTGTCGGTCCACCTGTCATAGCCGGGACTGCAGTCTCGGTGATGACGTCAAGGCTTCGTGGATCGTAGCTCGGTCCACCTTTCATAGCAGAGATTGTAATAAGATGAAGACGTCATCACCTTGTTACCATCGATTCCACGCCCTATACCCTGCATACATAGCTGTCATCGCGATGACGTCATCCTTGATTTCCGGAGCATGGTGGCTGTATGGCTTAACCACCATGCTCGAAAAGTCAAGGGTGACGTCGTCGCTGTGACCGCCATGAGGGATGTAGGGCGTAGAGTCTATGCTAACAAGATGCTGACATCATCATCCTGGTTTTGACCATGAGAATTTTACACTGCAACGAATACTTAAATTTATTAACACTCAGCAATCAGTTTTCCGATGATTCGTTTCCACTGATTTGTAGTTCAGAGCTTTTGTTCATTCTTGCCCTGTTTTTCTTCTCATACTGTCATTTTCGGAGCTGAATTCTATCCGAGATTGCGGATTACCACTCTTGTATCATGCAACACGATCATAATTGCGCTGGAAGGAAGGTGAATCGTGCAGGAACTGACAAGGGAACTATTTTTAGTCAGCCTGGACCGCTCTGAAAAAGCCATACGCGGTCTTCAAAGCCTGGCGGCAAGGTAAGGGGCGGCCCCATTAAATTTTGTATGGTGTCTTGAAAAAAATCGGATTCGGCTTAGAGCTCGTATGCAAGGGTAGTCTAGGGTGCTGAACACGCATCTGGAGTCCGCTTAACAAAATTTTAAAGTTTATTGTAGGTTGCGGTAGGTACCATGCCATTTAGGCGGCAAAACCTACATACCTTAGTATTTCGAAAATCGAAAAATGGACACTAAATCCGTGTTCACCACCCCTAATAGCCCCCGCTTACAAATTTTGAGTCAAATCTGAGACTTTGACTGAACTACCGTACACCCATACGTAATCTACCCTAATCTGCCAAAAATCAACCCAAATTTCACGATGGTGAACATTCTACAATTTTTTTGTGTAAATACGGTAGAATGGTAAATTCGGTAAAGTTTCTAAATCTCGGTTTCTCTACATATGCCATGCAACCAAAAAAATCTTCAAAGAATCTTTATGCAGGGACGGGCGTAGTATCACATAAGTACAGTTGGCATGGATCCTACTGATACTATGCGTTCCCTACTGAAGGTTGGCGCAAACTCGGTACCATATGCTACCACATATTTAGGTGTACCAAATTCGCCCCAACCTTCAATAGGGAACGCAAAGTATCACTAGGATCCCTGTCGACAAACCTCCTAATCACTGAGTCCTAAGAACGGAATGACAATTTAATACAAGAAATGACGTCCCGAAATGCTCGATTCTTAATATTTCTTTGGTTTTTGAGACGGGGTTTGCTGTGGAAAGTTTTAAGTTCGCCGGGTAGAGGACTACTTTGATAAATCTTCTTGACAACAGTATTGGGAAAAATCAGCAAGAAACTGGTTAGAAAAATATGAAAAGCCTCAATTTTGAGCGTGATAGAGCTCGCAGCTATTTCGAAACACGGTTTCTCTTTTCTACCCAATACCAAGCATTTGAAGCGCAAGTAGCATTCACAAAAGTTTGCCATTTTGTCGTGGAGTACCAGTTTAGAAAGGGACCCTTACCGAATTTTTGCTACATTAGGAATCAGATCCAGATTTTCCTACGTAAAAAAATCAGGAATTTTTTTTTATCGCGGGCCTTCCTTAAACCGGGTGAGGAGAACACTCTTCCCGCTATGATGCACGCAAGTAGACTTTTTTGGCTGGAATGGAGTTCATTCATTCATTCAACGACTTTGTTTTGGAAATAAAGAAACATACATATATGAGTATGTAAAAGAGATTCTTCGTGAAGTAAAAAGGATGCATAACAAAGATAGAAGTGGGAAGGGGACAAAATATGAACCTTTTCCGGAGAAAATTTTTTTGACTCGATTCATACTCTTGACCGTCCTCATAAAAGAGCATGACCTAGATATAGTGAAGGCATCAAGATCAAGATCTATTTTTGAAAAGCCAAACGCTAGAACATCAAAAGGAAACAGGGAGAGTTTCATGAAAGAAAGACACGGACATCAGTAGCGTGAGAATGCTAAAAAGGTGGTTTTAGGCGGGTCGGGATAGGCTTTATTCAAGCAATTGAAGTGATAAATGGATCCATTTAGCGAAAAAAGTCGCTTAAGTTTGATAGGAAAAAATATCAGTAAATTTCGAGATCAAGTCGGTATGGGTGAAGCAAAATTAACCGAAAACTCCCAGTTAATCGGTAAGGCGGTGAACGGTAAGGGCACACCCCTGGTGGGATGTCCGAGCGAAATTGTCATGCTTCACAACCTGTTAACTTGCACCCTGGTGTTCGATTAATTTCCGCTTATTTTATATGATTTCTTACATCAAGGGTCAACGGAAGTTGACGAATATGTTTCAAGAAGATCTTGAAATAGTATCGCCTTCGGGTTTATATTCACCGAACGGATCCAATTTTTTTAATTTTCAGCGAAAAAATCAAAAAGCGATAAAGATCGGCCGATTTAATGAAGCTGGCTGATTAAAGATAGAGAAAGGAAATCCTTTGTCAAAAGATTTGAGAACATTTTGTGTTGTAGGAGACAAGAGAAGCCAATGACAGCTGCATCTGTTCAAAATGTAATGGCAACCCTTCCAAATTTCGCAATGTTCCGTTTCGCTGTCGGTCCAATCGAGCTGATTGATTAGTACGGCGCCAACACCCGACGTCTCCCGTTTCTCTCGTGGAAAGCGGGAAGGCGGAGCTCAGCCGAAACGTCTCTCGTTCGCCCCGACGTGGCAGAAAAAAAGCGGTTCGGCCATCGGTCGAATCGAATTGGTGCCTGAGTAATCAACAATCTTTTGTTCAACCGCAACCACTGATGTGACGTAAAATTCTGAATCGATAACCGCTCGTCCTCATTAGTTTCGAAGCTTATTTTTCTGCAAAGTTGGCCATCTGGCCTAAATTTTGCAAGGTACAGGTGATTCATAATTTCAAAGCTCATCTATGCATGTTTCCATAATTTTCTTCTCCAAGAAATTGAAATTTCCATCATTTCAACACCGTTTTTGACAGACTTGGGCTTTTGTAAAATTTTCATCATAAGATTTTCACTTTCTCGGTGTTGACTCCACATTTCATTTCATTTTTTATTCTTGTGATGCTATTGAAATATTTTTTCAAACACCTCATTGCTACAAAATGAATATGAGAATAGGAATTGAAAAAATGGAATAGGAATTTCTGGACTCTGCAGGGTCTTGCTGTTGGACATTTTCGAAACAATTTATAAAACATGGGCGGTGGTCGTAATGTCTCCGAACCGCGAAATGGTCGGAGCAGGAGCGTGCGGCTATGACTGGCGGTTGCCGGTGTATCTTCCGATCATGCCCCTTCGCTCTTCCCCGCCCGTTTTGCAGTTTGGACACATCACGCGCGACCACTACAGTCAAATATTCATTTAGAACAGCTCGTTCAATTAAATTATGAAAACAAAACCTTCAAAAACCTCTTTTGTTTTGAAGCCACAAAAATTGAAGTCTCTCAAAAAATTAGAAAAAGTGTCATTGCCTTGAAAAATCTTGGCTCGATATGGAATGAACAAGATACGAAATGAAGCCAAGGAGAATGCAGAATATTGGACGAAATATAAAAACAGCCGTAATATGTATTGAAGTACAGCCTCTCTCGCTCATATGAGCGCGGGCGGGCTAACAGCGGAGCGGTCGGTCAAAGCAAAATAGAATAGTGATGAGAATATTCGGACATGATAAACCCAATAAGCCTTACTTCGACAAGCTCAAAATGAGGAAGAGAGGCTGTAGGTTGAATACAAATGGTTCAATTTGAAGTTCTTGGCAGTTTTCTGGTAGCAAATTGCTATTTGAGCTCCTTTGTTGGAAAAAATAGTATCGGATACCCGACTCCTTGAGTCGGGTATCGGATACTCCTATAGATGCCCCAAAAGTTGGGGTTTAATTCTTGATGATTAGCGAAATTTTACCCCGTGGAGTAAATTTTACTCTAATACCGCGGTTTTATCCGGCCCTAGTTCGTCGTCGTCGGAATTGGTGACAACCTCCTCAGTGCTTCATTGTCGAACTTTCAAGTTGCGACGTCACTTTCCTTTTGTTCGATGCCCACCCACGCAATTCTACGGAGTTTTTCTTCAACCTTGGGCTGATCGGCGGGAGCCTTCACGATTGTCGAACATAGCGTGCTCTGGGCCAAAGGGGATGCAGATTCCAGACTTTCAAGACTGGCTTCCATCGCCGAAAGACGAGCCATGATATCCTCTTGAGCTTCACTAATTTTAGCAATCTTCAAAAGGGTTTTGTCGAATGATGATGGCAAAGCCTTCTCGATTTGCTCAGTGCAGCTCTCGTATCTTTCGATCATAACACGGGCCCCATAATGGCATGTCGTGAGACAGATCCGGGGCCTCCTAAACAGGCAGCGGCGACCATTTATCCATATCGTTTATCAAGCCGAATATGCATGTAGTTGGTACGTGGATACATGATAAAACTCGTAGAACACCTGTACCGGCAACACAATGGGATGGAACACGTGTGGATAATCAGTCGCTGCTGCCTGTTTAGGTTTTCTCGACAGATCCTCTCCAGCAGACTTCTTTTTTTTTGTTTCCTCTAACCATGTCGGGAAAGGTCGCAAAAATCAATAGCTTCAGCTGTCGATGCCAAATGAACTGAGCGAAGGACGGGCCTATGTAAGCTGAACACTCAGAGCAAAAAACCGGAACCTAGCGTATAGCGGATCGGACGAGGGTTCTGAAAATTGAAAAAGTGAATAATCACGTCGATACAAACAGTTAAACAATGAAAAAATATGTTATGAAAAGTGCAATAAAGAGTCGTCGGTTAATGACAAGGCCCAATGAGATAATGACAAGATCCAATCTCGATCGACCACGACTCAAAAATACTTATGTAGAGACCTAAGCCTTGGCGATCTTCTTAGCAGCAGCCTTCTCGAGCGTCCTGGGTTTTTACGCTGCCTATTTCGGTATGGCAGCCTTCTTAGGTGACTTCGCAGTCATCTCCTTCTTTGCCTTGGCGGCAGTCTCGGTCTTAGCGGATGCGGCGGCTTTCTTCGGCTTAGCGGGAGCTTCCTCAGCCTTCGGCTTCTTGACCACCTTGGGCTTAGCCCTACCCTCTGATTCAGCTAGACGGAATCTACCAGAAGAACCGTTCCAGACACCTGTTCCAGGAAACCGACCTAGACACTTCGCTTCAGCGACTTACGCAAATACGCATTGATCATTTTCTCGTTATCACCAGCTTGCGTTTCTGTCTGCATGATGTACTTACAAATGCCCTACTTTGCGGTCGCCGAGGTCCTTGCCGGTAGCCTTCACCGTAACACCATATACGAGATAGCTTGGGTCAACCTTAGCCTTCTTCTTGCCCTTAGCCTTCACTTCCTTAGCCTTCTTGCTCAGAGTAGGAGCAGCAGGAGCTAGAGCTGGAGCAACAACTGCGTCGGACATCTTTGAATGGAATTAGTTAGACTCAAGTGAAGAGGTGAATTATTATTATAATTACTGTATTATGAATACATTCCCTACTTTCCCACACAAGGTTCAAAACTTCACCCTTTTTTTCAGTATACACTGCTTGGAGTGAGGCTCGATACTCACGCTCGCTTACATTGAATCGATAATCTCATTCTTTTTGTATATCCAAAGCCTGCCGAATCTTCAAACTACAATTTTTTGCGAAGTTTTTGTGACAGCATGTATACTTATCAGAAACAAGCAAGTAGGCCTCCGCTTCGGGGCGTAGGGGTCCAACCGGTCAGCCAACTTCATTCTCGCTGTATTGTCTTTTATCACCGATTACTGAGACAACAACAAATGGATCCAATCTTCATACATATCGCTAGCGGTTACCGTAACACGAGAAATATCAATGATACCGGTTATCGTACCTTTGCACACGAGATCGACCGCGACTCAAAAATACTTATGTAGAGATCTAAGCCTTAGCGATATTTCGAGCAGCAGCCTTCTCGGACGTCTTGGGCTTTTACGCAACCTTTTTCGGTATGGCGACCTTCTTAGGTGACTTCGCAGTCATCTCCTTCTTTGCCTCGCAGCAGTCTCGGTCTTGGCAGATGCGGCGGCTTTCTTCGGCTTAGCGTTAGCTCCCTCAGCCTTCGACTTCTTGGCCACTTTGGACTTGGCCCCACCCTCCGATTCGAGTAGACGGAATCTACCAGAAGCACCGTACCGGACACATGTTTGAGGAAACCGACCTAGACAGCTCGCTTCAGCGACGTACGCAAATACGCATTGATCATTTTCACGTTAACACCCAGCTTGTATTTCTGCATGATGTACTAAAATCAGTTTATTTCAAAACAAGAGAATTCTGCCAGCTTAGAGACGCTAGTCAGCTTGACGACGACCAGCAAGTTGCGTGTGAAGTACTTGGATGTCGACGACCTAATTAAGAGCGGTCGGTCGGTGTCGTCAAGACGGCGATCGTTTGGTGGTCTTGTCGAGATGGCGGCCAGTTGTTGTGGTCCACGAGACGAAGTGAGAGAAGCATGACGGTGTAGCTAGCTTTCATAGTGGATCGAGTTGATATATTCGATAACCGTGATTGTTCATGTTAGAACGCGAACGTGCACGGTGCGTGTAGTATCCCATCAAAGCCAGCTAGGGTGAGGTTCTGAAAAATAAAGAAGATTACCTAGCTTGACTCCAATCGTCACTTCTTAATATTGGACTTTTTTAAAAGGACTTTGATAGTCACTTACTGCAACCCCGGGCACCAAAAATAGTGATCATTTCACTTGTTCTTTCTACCGCCTTTATTTCACAATGAATGAAACACTTACATGGATTTTAGCGTATCATACAGTGCGTTGCAAAATTATATAAAAGAGACCCCAACTTTTGCGGTTCCCAACTTCGCGTCAATTAAGGAGCACCCTCGAAAACCCCTATGTACGAGTCTTGACGAAATCGGAGCAACTAGTACGAAACTGGCAAGGGAATATTGGGCCTTTCGAATATTCGAATAGCAGAATTATTTGAAAAACTGACTTTCTCGAATATTTGAATAAACGAATTATTCAAAAATTTGACTTTTCGGAATAGTCAAATGAACAAATTATTCGGAAAATTGACTTTTCTGAATAGTCGAATGAACGAATTATTCGAAAATTTGACTTTTTCGATTAATCGAATTATCCGAATACTCGATTATTTGTATATTCGGTCGAATATTCGTTTTCCGAGTATTCGTTGATATACTCTTCGGGCCAGAACCAAACCCCTCCAGCTGCTCCGGGGCTGAAGCGATTTACTAGTTTTCGCCCCTGAAGTGCATTAGAGAATGTCAACGAGTATTCGGAAAACGAATATTCGGCCGACTAAACGAATAATCGAATATTCGAATAGTTCGATAATTCGGAAAAGTAAATTTTTCGAATAATTCGTTCGTTCGAATACTGGGGAAAATCAATTTTCGCATTATTCGTTTCTTCGTATATCGAACGGCCCAATATTCGAATATCTGACCGAATAAACGGATAATTTCAGAAAAAAAAGCAGTTTCCGGCACAAGCCCATTTTTTGCAGTCCAGAGGTGAAATGTCTCCACCCAAACTAGGTGCTATCTTAGCGGTGGGGGACTATGGCTGGATGCACTTGGCCCCGCCCATTTCACCGTGCCGCACTAAATTTGAGCATCACCCGGGGTTTCCCTCTCCCGCCAAAATCAGGATTGCAGCACGGAAAAATGGGCGTGGCCAGGTGTGATACAACAGTGCCTCCCTCCCGCTAAGGCAGCGTCCATACGTGGCGGGAGCGGGCGTTCCCGCTGTTGTGCGCCTCTCGACGCTCCTCATCGCTGCCCGCAAATTAACACAGGAAAACACCCCCAACCTCGTGTTGATTCGATCGAAAACGTTTGATCGGATGATAAATCGCTCGAGTCGGCGCAACGGCTGATGATTTCCCGCGATTTTCGACTTACGTGGTGCGCATATGAAAAACAAGGGCAGTAGTTTTGCTACAGGTTTAGTGTCACCTGCTTTAGTGATGGAGCACTAAGGCATCTTTCATAGTCCTCACCGCAAGCGCGGCACGCGCGTGACGTGCGGGAGGGGCGGTGGGCTATAAAAGTTCTTACCGCGCGGCACGCGCGGGACGCGCGGTAAGAACTTTCATAGTCCATCAGCACCGCCATAGCGGTGCCGCCCAAACGGCCGTGGCGGTTTTACCGTTTCAATCAATAATTGCTTCTCGATTTGAGTCCACTCCAACATGAATGATTCTGGGACTATCCTGCGCCACCGCATACGTAAATGCAAGCCAGAATTTTCTGTACAAGTCCCAGTTGAGGCCCGACTTTTACCCGTACCGCCACGGCGGTGCCGCTGGAGATTTCATAGTGGCTTTCCGCTCGTCCCGCGCGTGCCGCGCGGTGAAAAGTTTCATAAACCACCGCTGGTCCCGCGCGTCACGCGCGTGCCGCGCTTGCGGTGAGGACTATGAAAGATGCCCAAGCTTGAAACTTGCTGCCTCCTCCTTGGTGCTGACGTAAGCGTGCGATAGCGAGCGAGCGAGGGCGCGCGAGAAGGAGCGCCTGTGAGCGGCTAGCGAACCGTGTGCCCACGATGGCGATCGATTTTGCGTAATCGCAAGCTCTCGCCACGTATGGACGGAGCCTAAGATAGCACCCCAAACTGATAAGAAATTCGGATATTGTTGAAAGATATTGTTTAGAAAATCCAGAGACTTTGATCGTATCGTTTAACAACTGCTCATATACAGTGATAAATGTTGGTAAGAATACTCTTATGCTATATAATGTTAAATGTCTTTTTCGTGGAAGTACATTGGCATAGCTTTGATCTATACAATACTAAACAAAAAAGGTCAAGTAAGTTGGTAGTGCCGCGAACGGGGGTTCGATTATGCGTGCTCGGTCCGTACCTCTTATTCGAGTACTTGGCCAGATATTCGAATTATTCGTATTCGAATCGTTCGAATAATTCGATTATTCGGAAAAGTCAAATTTCGAATAATTCGTTTATTCGATTATTCGAAAATTTTTATTCTTTTGATATACTCTAATGCACACCCCTATAGAGTCTTCCATCGGGCTTCCCGTAAACCTTTTCGAGACGCTGTTAAGACCATTCGAATCAGGGTCTCCCTCCACGGCCAATAAATTCAGTGAGTTTTTGAACCGAAGTTTTGTTGCAAATGGCTATGTCAAAGGAAGATATCCTCGGTTTCCGAGTGTGATTTATTTCCGTTCTTTGCCTGCGTCGGCGCGCGTGCGCTGCGTCTCCTTCTTCCCACACTTTCTCGCTGTCTCTACCCTCGCTCCGCACAAGCGCTCGAAGGAAAAGAGTGAATCTGACTCGGAACCAGAGGATATATGGTGCTTAATATCTGCATACTAGTTGTGCAGGTTCTATTGAGCGTGGATATTTTCACGACAATTAGGAGGAATCCGTTTTTTCTTGAAGTTAATCGGATAAAATCAAGCCCATTGAGTGGGTGCGCAGTGTGGACACGCAGTCTCTCAAGTGTTAATAGAATTACACCTAAAATTTGAATGTATCGTAATTATATGCGCCCTACAAGAACTAGGAGGAAAACAAAATTTTTCTCTGAGAATTTTGTGAGTAGGGTTAAGTGCTCGCAACTCACAGCTCAAAGGTATCGGGATCATGGCCTCTCCAAATCCTAGCGTGTCCAATTGTAAGCAGTGGATCGCTCAGATGTGACCAACCCAAAAATGAGGTAGCAACTCTGCTCCCCTCCGAGGACATCTGGCGAAATCAAGCACTATACTGACTCCCAATGGAGTAATACGATGTAATACAAAGTTTGGAAGACCAAGGAAGCTGGTTGTTATTCGAATTTCCTGGTCCTGGTTAACTTGTTTCCAATTCGACACCTGCAACCAGCAATGTTCCGGCTGACTTTTCGAGTTCTGACACAGGGACCACTGCCGGAATTCGACAGGTGAGAAAGATTTTCGAGACCCGCTATGGCCAGCCAAGGCACTGAAACACTGTTAAGTCGAGAGAACAAGCGCCCTCGCTCTTCTTCGCTCCCGAACGGCACTGAACGGACGCTCACAAACGCCCCTTAACCATGGAGTTTCAATTTTCATCCTTACTACGACTTGGCGGCCCTTCTGGTCTCGCGGTTGAGACAGGGTAGAGATGCAGAGCGCACAGAAGAAGAAGAACAGACCGAGAGCAAGCCGGCATGTCGCCTCACTTATCGATTCGTCATAGCGAGGCACGGGGAGTGTGAGCGGCGTAAGTTGAATAGCGCGGCCCAATTTCCGATTCACAAGGAGACACTTACCGGCGGCCCTCTTGCCGGTCTCCGAGGACCTCGGATTGAACACATGTAAGTTCTTGAAACTATTTGGGAAAATGTCCATCATACGTAAACTTCTTTTGAAAACAGTTTAGGATCACTAAATACCCTTGAACTGTATACAAGTACTCGTAACTTGAAGTAGTTCGCAACATTCTAACACATGCATCACTGTCACATATTGCATTTATGTATTTTTGAGTCAAAATGCAGTTCCACGCTCGCAATCAACTGCACTTTGTTCTGCTGGGTGCGCTTGTCGCACGCGCTGCGATATGAATGGCTGGTCGGCCGGTCGCCAGGCGAGAGACGAGAGACGTCATACATTTTGCGAAACCTGCGGGAATGAGTTACCGGGGTCCTGCTGCTCTTCTTCTCTGCGCTGTGCAGCTCTGCATCTCTGCCCCTGTCTCCACAGAGTTACGAGAAGGGCCGGCAAGTCGCAATTGGGGGTGAGCATTGAAACTCAACGAGTGATGGGCGTTGTGAATCGCACCTTCAGTGGCGTTTGGCTGATGAGGTGAAAAATCATGTTTTCCAGATTGGCCTGCCGCAGGGCTTATTCGAAAGAGAATGAGAAAGTAAGCTTGTGATCCGAGTTTGAGGTCGATTGGTCCCATTTGAGCCGAGAACGGAACGTCGGGGATCGGGGTCGTTTTTTTAAGCCAAAATCACGAGGGAGGCACTAGGCGAAAAATGCCTACAGACAGGATGATTCTGCTTCAAAAGTGTCTATATTGAGCGTGGTTGTGATAACGGGCATTTTGTGCCCTAGCGAAGGGCGACGACTGTGTCTGCCGGGGCGCCAAACAGGCGAAAAAACGCTGTGAATCCCATAAAGGTGAAAAATCAAAATCTCCGAATCGGGCTGTTGAAATGCTTTTTTTGAAGGGCATCATAAAAGAAGATTAGTGGTCCAGTCTCAGGTCGATTGATCTCATTTGAGCCGAGAACAGGACGGCGATAATTTCCGGTCGTTTTCAGCCAAAATCACCGGATTGTCGCTAGGCGTAGAGAACCTTCAGACCGGTTCTAACGGTTTTGAAGAAGTCTACACTGAAAGCACTTGTAACCGCAAGTGTTTTGCGCTCTAGAAAAGAACGATTGTTGGGTCTCCTGGGGCGTGAAAAAGGCGAAAAAACGCTGTTTTGACACATCTGGAGGTGATGAAAAATCGAAATCTCCGAACCGAGCTGTTGCAGAGCTTTTCTGCAAGAAGTTTTCAAAAAAAGGGTACTGACCGAGTCTCAGGTCATTTGGTCCCATTTGAGCCAAGAACGGGACGGCGGTAATTTCGGGTCGTTTTCAGCCAAGGTTACCAGGGTGTCGCTAGGCGGAGAAAGTCTTCACACCGATTGTTACTATCTTAAAGGAGTTTACACTACAGCACTTGTAACCGCAAATGTTTTGCGCCTTAGAGAAAGACGATGGATGGGTCTCCCGTGGCGTCAAAAAGGCGAAAAAGCGCTGTTTTGACACATCTGAATGGGGTGAAAAATGAAGTTCAACGAATCGGACTGCTGCAATGTTTGATTAGAGGAAGATAACAAAATGGCCGAGTCTCACGTCGATTGATACCGTTTGCGCCGAGAACGTGTCCCACGAAATGAGAGAAATATAGATACTTGCAAATGGGAGAAATCGAAATTTATATCTCATTAATTCAGTCAGAATCCCTTCAGATTGTTCCACTAGAATATACACAATAGTTATGTAAACACATTCAGGCCTCCGACAAAGATTCTGCCTTCCCGTTCCGCGCACTCGATTGATTGTGCCACGCCTATATGCCTTGTTGCAGAGTAAGACATGTGAGGGAACAAAAGGAGGAGCCCTCAATATTGATTCCAAATATTTCCTCAGATTCCAGAATGGACCACTTTGAACAGAGTTATGAGAAAAGAACGCAAAAAAAAATGCGTTTTTGCGTCTTTTTCGTTCAAAATGCAAAAGATACGGCCTGTATTGTACTCCGTAGTCAGTAAAGACTTTAGAGCAGATAAGAAGACAAACATATTTTATAGCGACCACTGCCTTTAAGTCAATAAAATAATGTCTTCGGAGACTCCGGTCTTTATACCCTTGGCAGTTCATTCCTCAGGTCCTACCAAAATATCGTCAGTGTACATCAATAGGAAGCCACGCTCAGCAAACGGGCGTGAAACCATTCGATCAATAGCCCTCGCCACCTTAGTTTCCCGTGCGAGAAACACAAAGTATCCTCTGGTTCCGAGCGTGATTTATTCTGTCCCCTCGAGAAATTGTTCGCTCACATTGTTACTGTAATATCGTGCCATTCACTAAGGAAGCCGTAACGCTGCTTGGCGAGAAAAGTGGCAAACCCAGAAATTTGGCTATCGTGCAAATGATTTCGCGTCCAGTAGCCGTTTCCTAATTGAATGACACGGATCAAACAGTGTGTTTCATAATCTTATGCGCCCCTATGAAAAGTCCCCTATCGGCTTTCCTGCATTCTTTTTTAGACGCTGTGATAACCATTCGAATCAGCGTGCCTGTAAACTATACCAGGTGTAGTTACACCGGGTAATACAGCAAACTAGGCTTGAAATGATGCTAAACCTGAAAATTGCCTGTCCTATGTAGAGATAACCGTTCACAATTCAAAAACCAAACGCCTCAATTACAGGCCATGAATCCTAACTAAAACCTCATCCGAGGATATCCAACAGGCGCAAGCACTTCTCTGACTCGCAATGTAGCAAGGCGAAGTTTGGAAGACTGGAGAAAGCGTTTGTCACTCGGAGTTCGTGGTCCTGGTCAACTTGTTTCCAACTCGACGCCGGCGACCAGCAATGTTTTCGCGGCTTTTTCGACTTCTGACGCAAGGACCATTGTCTCGAGGGATAATCAACAGCAGAACAAGATTATTCGTTGTTGACACTTGCATGATCTACCCACCCACAGAATGCAGCTTCAGGGTTCAGCGCTTTAAAAATGACGACGACGTAAGTGGTTCAAGAGGGCACCGTACACTCGAGTTATGTTGGAGTAGTTTCATAAGGAATTTCCAGCTTTTCCAATGATCAAAGTCTAAAATGAATGTTTTTCTCGCGCCGATTAGCCCAGCAGACCATGGAATCCGTGTTAGAGGTCGGAAATCAGCTTGAACTCTGTTGTCAGAATACAGCGCGTTGCAGAATTATACGGCATACCCCAATTTTCGTAAATTCGGACTTCGTCTGATTTATGCGGACAAACAGTGAATGCCAATCGACGCAGCACTCTAGAGACCCTGCGTACGATATTTTAGGAAGTTAGCTCCGCTAAGAAACTGACGCTTAAAAATTTTTTAACTGCCGTCATTATACGACATAACTGACGTCCTCAAGAGAACTTCAATTCTACATCCTCTGTATCAACTCGTTCATGGTAACAACCATAAGGAACAACAAGTTAACAGTCCACAGATTTTTCCTGACTCATACCACTTTGAAAAGTCCGCTAAGCGTGTCTCAAACGAACTTTTTGGAGACCTTGCCCTCAGTCTGGGCTCATTTGCTCAGAGCGCTCAATCTGAGCTGAACCACGGACTTGTATTGTCTATTATGGGCGTGAGCGCAACGCCCAAGAATATCCTATAACTTTTCCATTGTTTGAAGTCACGGAAAATAGGCTGGCGATTCCAACAATTTGACGCGAACACTCTGGAACTAAGCTTGCGTCGTCCTGCTAACAAAAAGACAAGATGAATACGCTCACGAAAAACGAGAAATGGTTTTTTAGCACTTCCTGGTAGTCTGTGGAGCTTACATTACATTGCATAAATACGTGGTCTGTTGGATGAAATGACGCTTGATCAAGTAATTTTTCCAAATGCTCTCTACTTTCCAGGCTCCGAAGACGGCGAAGACGCCGAAACGTCAGCCGAATAAATCTGTATCATACTACAGTTTGAAGCTGCGCATTACATCTGCCAACATCCAATGAGGGCTTCCTCCTTCAAAGTTCCTACGCGAGTACAAGGGCGGGTACTTTGTAGTAGATCTCTTCAATGCGTGGTGTGTACATCACATCCGTTTGGACTGTACTTATTCTTGACTGAAATAGGTTTCATGAAAGATCTACACAAAAGCCCGCACTAAATCTCGAATGGGAACTGTTGAGGCATTGATTGACCACTGTCCACTAGAGTGAGGACCGAATATTCGAGTTCGAATAAATATTTGAATTTTTCGAACGAATTTTTATTCGAACATTCGAATATTCGAAAAGTGTGAATATTCGAATTCGACTATTCGCAAAAGGTGAAAATTCGAACATTATTCGAATTCGACTATTCGCATAAAGGTAGAAAAATTCGAACATTATTCGAATTCGGACTATTCGGGAAATAAAGGTGAATATTCGAATATTATTCGAACTCGGGACTATTCAGGGAAAGGTGAATATTCGAATATTATTCGAATTCGAACTATTCGGGAAAGGTGAATATTCGGAATATTATTCGAATTCGATTATTCGCAGAGGTGAATATTCGAACGTTATTCTGAATTTAAATACCCGGAGCTGATTTAAAAAATATGAAAATCGGCTCCTAATGTATGAAGGAATCGACATACCTTTCAAGACTGAGTCTCTTCATTACTCCATTATTCCATTTTCCCGAACGCAAGAACTAATTTTTCCCCCACACGGTCTGATGAGGCTACTAGGGCGGTTCTAACAGGGGAATCCATATGGCAATCGCACTTGGCCACTCCCATTTTTCCATGCCGCTGGGCAATGATACGCAATGATACATAGCTTCGTTGGGTGGAGCCATGTACTCCACCAACCCTCACCTCTGGGCAGGTGAAGGGAGAACCTCCATCATTGGGAGAACCGGTGACAACCGGTGGAAACGCCCCGAGGCACAGGAGAGGAGATGCGGAATACGTGGGGGTGGGGTTTATCCACACCGTTGACCAATCACCCCACGTCTTAAAAAGGGTGGAGAGACGTTCTGTCGATTTGGCCGATCGGGGCACTAAACTCCGCCCCGTACTCCGATGGTCCCCAGCACGCGCCCCGAAAAAGAATGGAAGTCACCCAACATTCATGCAAGTCATTTTTTCAAGATTGTGTGGGTGTCACTGCCGGTTTTTCGTCCATAACTTTTTTTGTGCTTGGAGATAGAATTCTGCGTCAACTTGTGCTTCCAGTTTGGAAAACTATTCTCGATCGCTTCCAGTAGCCTAATTCATTTTACGAAACACCGGTTTTTCGCCTATAACTCTTTAACCTGGTGAGGGTTGTTTTTGAAATCTACGTAAAATTCCGCGTCGAGATGATCCTAACTTTGCTCGCTCCATACTCTGAGAGGATCCCCGCGATCGTTCACGGATAGAATCTCCGGTTTCTGGTACAGGGATGAGAGTGATTCTAGCATGGGGCTATCGCGCAACGATCGCGAAAACTCTGCCAGTCTCAGAACCGAGAGCGTACCGCGTTCGTTCTTCTCGCTGATGCCCCACGATGCCTCTATAGCAAAACCGCGAAAAGTCGAGAGCCTGGGCCTATCACGGAACAAATTGCGAGATCCTACCAGTTTTTCAACCTGAGGGGCGAATCGCGTCTATACATTGTACGTATTCGGGGCATTACATCGCGGGATCCGCGACGGAACCGGAGCTCGGAATTATCGCCCGGGACAATCGCGAGATTCTTCCAGCCTTCATGATGGTACCGCAGCTCCGGAGGCTCTCTCGATGTTTCACCCGAGCGAGTGTTGCCTTTCCAGATCAACACGAAGCTATAAAAGGTATTGCCCTCGCCGCATTTCGCGCTGCTTTACAAATCTGCACAACATGAGAACGCAGGAGCGGGGGGCAGGGTTCGGCACGAGGTGTGGACAAGGCTAGATTTTCTCAGACCCCCCCCTCTAAAAGCAAACTTCTGGCGATTTTCTCAGACCCCCTCCCAGAGAGCGTTAGTAGGTCCAATTTTTTGGCGATTTTCTCGGACCTCCTCCCAGGAGTGTTAATTGGTCTGTTTTGTAGTAAAATTAAAAACAAAGAGGAGCAACTTATTCTAAAAGATGTATTATTTGAAGAAGAACAACCATTTCAAAAAAACAAGACATTGACATTGAAAAAGATCACGGACGAGGTTTTTCTTGCCGGATTACACATGAAGTTGCCTACGGTTTTGAAAATCTTAAGATAAAGTAAGTGGTTTTGATTATAGTGGAAGGCTCTCCTAATGCTTGGAAGATGTACAGACACACTTAGGTTTGAACGTGTTTCCAGACATTGTGAATGATCTCCGTAGTAGGAAGCTAAGGTAAATATGTGGTGGAAAAAGAAGCGTGGAGAAGATGAAGGGATTGGCAAGGATTCAAGAATATGGGATGTCTCAGAAGAAATAAATGTGTTTTTAAATTTATAATGAGTTCGTAAAGTTCACTTCGCAAGTCCAAGAAGAACATTTTGCTTCACAGATGTATATAGACTTCTGGTTCGAAAAGAGCGTCATCCGATCTGGGTAACGTTTCGGAATTTCATTCTCCGAAACCCACCTTCATACACAAACACACGACAAGGGTTCGATCCCGCAAAGTGCTTAATTTTTGCAAGACGTTAGACCTCATATTTTTTTGCAAAGGAAGGGTCACGAAAATAAGATATTCGAGTCCAGAGTGGTCGATTTATCTCATATACTCACTTTCACCGTCCAACATAGATGCTGAACACCGCTTTGCACAAGCGTATCAGGCCTCACGCACCTTTCTGGTGTGTGTAAATCCCGCTGAAAAGGGCATTTTTGAGATTTTAGGTGTCATGAGAGTAAGATATTTGGAGTTCAGCGTGGTCGATTTCCACTCCTGTATACTCATTTTAACCGTCTCAACATAGATGGCTGAACACCGCTAGCAGTATGAGCCTCTGCAGCCACTTTTCGTGTGGAATCCCGCTGGAAGTCGTGCCAATACCTTCGAAATTTAGGTGTCATGAGAGGTAAGCGTATTTGAGTCTAGCGTGGTCGATTTACCCGTGATCAATCTAGGTTTAAAAGGCCTCCAGCGTTACGCTGAAGAGCGCTACATAGGAAGCGGAACAAGGTAAAAAAACGTAAAAAAAACGTTAAAGTCCACAAACCTAAAAACGGGTTTTAAAAACACCTCTGAACTTAACTTCCAAAGAAGAGTTACCCAGGTTTGAGCAAAACTATGAAACTAGGCTTAGTAACCCTACCAAATGAAACCTTAACTTGATCCCAGAGGACGCTTTACAAAAAAATTTTACTAGGAGTGGACATTTGATGTTTTCAGCATAAATGTCCACGACCCTAGCCAGTGCATTTAGGTATGGACATTTATGCTCAGAACATAACAAATGTCCACACCTAGCAAACTTTTTGTAAAGGTGTCCTCTGGGAGCGAGTAAAGTTTCATTCGGTAGGGAGTTACAAACCTTTGTTTCTTAGTTTCGCCTGCCAAAAACCCGGTAGACTCCTTGGAAGTTAAGTTAGAGTGTGTTTTAAAACCACGTTTTTAGGTTTGTGGACTTTGATTCGTTTCTTTACGTTTTACCTTGTTCCGCTTCCTATGTAGCGCTTCTTCGGCGTTACGCTGAGGCGGAAAAAGATTGCACACGGGGTAAATCGACCACGCTAGACTCAAATATCCTACTCTCGTCACACCTAAATTTCGAAATTGACGACTTCCGGCGGGACCACACCTGAGAAAAGTGTGAGGCCTCATACTGTAGCGGTGTTCAGCATCTATGTTGGACGGTTGGACGGTGAAAGTGAGCATAGGGGATAAATCGACCACGCTGGACTCGATCATCGTATTCTTCTGACTCATACCTTGCAAAGATGTAGACTTCCAGCGCGATCGCACCTGCGACAGGTGTGGGCCACACAGGGAAGTGGCTTTCAGCGTCCATCTTAGAGACTGAAAATTTGTATATAGGGTAAATCTACCACTCTCGACTCGAATATCTTATTTTCGTGACCCTTACTTCGCAAAAAATGTGAGAAAAAAATTAAGCACCTTGCGAGGTCGAATCCGCGTAGTGTGTTTCTGTGTACCCTATTTTCGTATCCAACCACTTATTAAAGGGTGTTTTCCATACATTAAAAGTGACCTGTTTTTCTCATAAAACATATTTATTTCTTAAGTACATCTCCTCATCTTCTGCCTTACCTTGCCAATAACTTTATTTATCGCGTGCTCTCTTTCTTCCGCCCCATTCCTCCTTAGCTTCCAATCTGTTCTTATTTTGCAAGTTCAGTACACAACTATCCAGGATACACGCCCAGAACCGCTATGTGTGCCTTATATTCAATCGTAGGAGAACCTTTGGACTATAGATTCAACATTTAAGTTAAATTAATTACAAAAAGGTTTCATGTTTATTGGGACGGTATTACCGGAATCATTCGCAAAAAATTTTTTTCTTGACAGTGTACCTACTGCCCACGGTCAGAATGGTTCATGGTCTCCCGGTGGAGCCTCAGACCCCTCCCTCCCACCACATTGCGCAGCTCAAGACCCCCCGGTGTGGATATCCACACCCCGCGCCGAATCCTGGCGGGGCAGAAACGATCACGCAGTACCATCGCGGATCGCGAGTGCACCACGGTTTTTAGCGCGGTAAACCTCTCAACCATCGCGGTATTTTTCACGGTATGAGAACGAGAATGTCAACGGATGAGTCGATTGAGGTAACTACCTAGCAGAACGAATGCGAATCACGGAGCATCACTGGTAACTAGCGCAAAAGATTCTCTCAGAGTAAGCCAGCCAGATCGGTGGAGCCGAGCCCCGTTGTTGGCTCCAGTAGAACTCTGCGCCTTTCATTCAAAGGCAGTGTTCACGATGTGGTTTTCATCCGCGAGTTTTTCACATAAAACAATGCGCTGGCCTCCAAGTGTTACCAAAATTACGAAGAAATGGCGAGAAACGCATTAAAACGTCGTATTTCAGTGACATAATTCTTTAACATGGGCCAGTTGTCCGGTCGGATAAACATGTTAATGGTGGTTGTCACCGTTGGAAAACTGTGTCAATCGAAAATAGAAGAATATTCCATGCAAAGCAGAATCAGTTAGGGCTCTAAGGAAGGAACGGAGCAATAGAGAGTAAAGAATTGCAAAGGACGCGTCCACAAAAGATTCCATTGTCACAACAAACAATTCCTGTGATACTTAAGAGGCGGGGTGATACTTAAGGATTTCGCGTACTTCTGTTGCGTTTTTCTCAATTTCTACGTCATTTTAGATCTACCCGGGGGCCAGTTAATCGATATAGCGAATAATTTCAAAATTAAAGATTATCGTGAACACTGCCTTTAAACCATAGAGGCGAAAGCATCTTATGGAGATAACTATGAAGCTCGGCTCCACCAATCTCGCTGGCTTATGGGGCACGCAAAGTTAGTAAGGTCCTCGAATAAGCTCCTTAGGCTAAGCTACAGAGGAAAAGTTGATTTTGTAGCATTCTTTGCGTTGTAGCCCGTACAGGTCTAGAGATGAGTCGTGCCTTATTAATTCCATTTGTAAGTGGAAATAAAGCTGTAGAAGAAGAATTTAACTTGTTAGTGCCGCTCACTTCGCAGCTGCGCGATAATGCTATGGATGCTTAAATTATTCGTCATTCGAATATTCGAATTTGGAATATTCGTTCGTTCGAAATAAAAAATGAACGAATTTATTCGAAATTCGTTCGTTCGGAATAAAAAATGAACGAATTTATTCGAAATTCGTTCGTTCGGAATAAAAAATGAACGAATTTATTCGAAATTCGTTCGTTCGGAATAAAATATGAACGAATTTATTCGAAATTCGTTCGTTCGGAATAAAAAATGAACGAATTTATTCTAAATTCGTTCGTTCGGAATAAAAAATGAACGAATTTATTCGAAATTCGTTCGTTCGAAATAAAAAATGAACGAATTTATTCGAAATTCGTTCGTTCGGTCTCTTTTTAAAAGTCCTCACTCTACTGTCCACTGTGCACTCTGGGTGTTCTTTGGCCATTGTATCGGTGGCCTCGTGGGGTGACTTCGGTCACACCACCCATGGCCACTCACTGTCTGGCCAAAGAACACTTCCGGTCCCGCCTACTCTGTCCGTATAAATGGGGCCATTTTCCTCTATGCGAGGATTCTACATATTCACTATACACAGTATTCACTATACTCGTCTACGCCGATACCACAACTGGCGATCAAGGAGTTCGACTTCCGCGATGGACACCCTTCCCGCCCTGCTTCAAGCTGTCCGGAAACAACTCGATATCCAGGCCGAACGAATGGATCATTAAGGACTGGTATTGCAGCAGTTAATGGAAAGGATGATTACTGGCCCCACGCAAGCCCCTTCAACACACTTGGTAATCAAGGACAAGCATGCTGTGTTCGACTCCCTGTATCGACGTATGGAGAAGTTCGCCTATGACCCCGATCATGGCCGCACGTTCGAAATATAGCTCAAAAGGTACCAGGACCTATTCGACAACGAATGCAGCGACCTTGACGAAAAGGATAAGACTCGCCTACTCGTCTCCCGCCTCGGTGAAGACTGCCACCGAATCCTGACCAGTGCGATTTCGCCCAAGCAACCGTCGGAACTGTCATGGACCCAGATCACTGAGGTACTAGAGCGACATCTTGGTTCTGCGAAAACGCTCTTTCGTCGCCGATTTGACTGTTTCAAAACCAGATACGAGGGTCAGGAGTTTAACAGTTAGGAAGGCCTGGTGAAGACGAAATGTACGGATGCCAAACTCGATACAATCGATTTCGATGGCCTGCAGTGCTTATTTTTCGTTGCTGGAATCCAAGGACATGACTTTGCCGAATACCGCACGAGACTACTTCGGAAGCTGGATCAGTCCGAAAAGGTCACACTGAAAGACCTTACAGCCGAATGCCAGCTGATCAAGTCGTACAAAGAAGACGCCAGGCTCCTGGAAGGTGATCCATCGATCAACACCGTCCACCGCCAGAACTTCAACCGAAGGAAGTACAGGCAGCAGTCATCAAAGCAGCACAAACAACAACAACAAAGGAATGAAATTTCTAATGCGTTTCGCCGATCAGACAATAAGGAATCGATGCCACAACGTGGACCGACCAACCACTATCGCAACAAACGTCAGATCAACAACATCATTGCTGCTCTCAAGAGGGATGACCACCCACACCTGGAAGTCACAGTCAATGGTCATCCTAATCAACTACAACTCGATACTGGTGCAGAGATCACTATTATCTCTGACTCGAATTGGAAACTACTCGGGAAGCCTCCCCTCCAGAAAACTGACCTCACTGGCTCTGCCGCGAATGGAACGCCTCTGAAAATTTGCGGTTGCTTCGAAGCTGACTTCGTAGTCAATTCAACTGGGGGACACTGCCCTGGACGTGGAACTTGCTTCGTAACCCAAGATGAATGCAACGTCTTCGGAATGCCGTGGATCAAACAGTTGCCCGACCTTTACAACACGGTCAGGAAGTATCAGATTCACGGTACGATCGCTGTAGACCACGCCTCCGCTGCCCGAGACGCCATCGTTGCTGAATTGAAGACGAAGTACGCTGATGTCTTCAAATCTAGTCTCGGACGCTGCACGACTACCAAAGCAACGCTGATGCTGGGAGCTGATGCCCAACCCATTTTCAAAAAGAAACGCCCTATACCGTACGCCAACGTCGCCGCTTTGGACAAGGAGATCGACCGCCTACTGAACGAGGAGGTGCTGTCTCCTGTGACCTACTCAAGATGGGTTGCACCGATCGTCATGGTGAAGAAAAAGAATGGAACTCTTCGCCATGTGCCGACTATTCAACTGGCCTGAATGACGCGCTGAGGTTGCACCAGCACCCGCTGCCCACTCCGGACGATGTTCTCACAAAACTAAACGGTGGGACGGTATTTAGACAGATCGACTTCGCTGATGCCTATTTACAAGTGGAAGTCGACGACGCTCCAAAGGAGCTGCTGACGATTAATACGCACAGAGGACTATTCCGCTACAATCGTTGGCCCTTCGAAGTGAAATCTGCACCTGGCATCTTCCAGCAATTTATCGATTTCATGATTGCTGGACTGCACGGTTGTGCAGCTTACCTCGACGACGTCATTGTCACTGGCCGCACCATCGAGGACCACAACGTCAATCTGGAAGTCCTATTCAGCAGGATCCAAAACTACGGCTTCCGCGTTCGTATCGAGAAGTGCAA
Source organism: Aplectana chamaeleonis (assembly GCA_029168955.1). NCBI lineage: Eukaryota > Metazoa > Nematoda > Chromadorea > Rhabditida > Cosmocercidae > Aplectana > Aplectana chamaeleonis. The sequence continues at coordinate 143,440 of JAPDOI010000747.1, forward strand.
CTTCCTGATGGCTCAGATCCGATACCTGGGCAATGTTATCGATGCAAATGGACGCCACCCAGACCCCGAGAAAATCGAGGTGATCAAACAGAAGCCACCAGGGCTATCGGATAGGTGCGATCGTTCCTGGGACTACTCAACTATTACGGAGCTTTCGTCGAGGAGATGCGCCAGTTACGTGCACCACTGGACAACCTGCTCAAGAAAGACGTGCCGCTTAAATGGTCATCCGACTGTCAACGAGCCTTCGACCGCGCTAAAGAGGTTCTGACTTTGGATTTGCTGCTCACACATTACGACCCCTGCAAAGACATTGTCGTCGCGGCCGATGCATCGGACTATGGGATTGGAGCAGTAATCTCACACCGGGTTTCCAATGGAATGGAGAAACCTATTTTCCATGCCTGTCGTGCCCTCACAAGTGCCGAAAAAAACTATGGACAAGTGGAGAAGGAGGGCCTAGCCCTCGTATTTGCTGTGCGGAAGTTCCACCGTTTCCTCCATGGACGCCATTTCAAGTTGCTGACGGACCACAAGCCACTTCTTGCTATATATGGGAGCAAGAAAGGATTCGCCGTCTATACGGCTAATCGACTACAACGCTGGTCTCTGATATTGCACAACTACAATTTCACAATTGAACACAGAGCCACGAACGATTTCTGACAAGCCGACGCTCTCTCCCGCCTCATTGCTGACCGATCTGCACCGCTGGAAGACGTCGTCATCGCAGAAATCAACGTCGACGCCGTGAACGTATTCACAGATGCGACTACTAAGCTACCTGTGACTGCGGATATTGTTGCCGAAGAGACTCTTAAGGACCCCTGCTGAGAGATATGCTACAGTACGTCCAAACTGGACAATGGCCCAAAAAGCCAAGAGGCTGCCTGCTTCTATTCAACAGTACCCGCAAGAATCTCACAAACCTACAAGGATGTGTTATGTTTGGAGACCGCATTGTCATACCGAACTCCCTACAAGCCGCCCTCCTCCAGGACCTACACAACGGTCACCCTGGAATGTCGAGGATGAAGATGCTCGCCAGGAATTACTGCTACTGGACGAACATCGATAATGATATCGAGGAAAGGTCAGATCTTGCACTGCCTGTCACGAATCTGCTAAAAACGCGCAAAACCGTCACCCTCTGCTCATGGCCAGTTGAACAGAAACCATGGATTCGCATACAAGCCGACTTTGCTGGACCTGTTGATGGACAAATGTTCTTGGTAATAGTCGACGCATTCTCGAAGTGGCCGGAGATAACTCAGAAATGTCGTCTACAGCATCAATAGCAACGATCAAGGAACTTCAACGCCTTTTGCTCAATTCGGCTACCCGCAAACACTCGTAATGGACAATGGAACCCAGTTCACATCCAAGGATTTCGGTGATTTTGTGCAACGAATGGTATCAAACATCTGCGCTCACCTCCATTTCATCCGCAATCTAACGGCCAGGCGGAGATTTGTTGATACGTATAAGCGAGCCCTTCAAAAACTGCAGAACGGTAGGGAACCCCGCAGGATGCAATTCAAACATTTCTACTGCATTACCGCCGGACACCATGTTCAATGCTACCTGGAGGACAATCACCCGCTGAAGCTTTTCTGGGAAGACGTCTACGAACTACCCTTTTACTACTGAAGCCATCCACTACGACTGACCAGTTCCAACGCAATCAGAAAATGGAGGCTCAGTTCAACAAGCACCATGGAGCACGCACGAAGCTATTTGAAAGAGGTGACCTCGTATGGGTCCGTGACCATCGGTCCGGACATCCCAGATGGTCTCCGGGACGTGTACTACTTCGTCATGGACAGCGTATCTACGACGTCCAAGTCGATGACCTATGCTGGAAACGTCAAGCCAACCAATTACGTCCGAGAACGTGCCCTACAGCAACATCGACGCTTATGGATCAGTTCGACCTGCCTCTATTACCATGCCTCGATGCCCACCTGTCCAGCCATGACAAATCTACTACCACACGCGACGAGTCTACGGATGGGACTGCGATGGCCACCGAGAATCAGCGTTCAACACCACCACCTACTCTGCCGGATTTTGCTCAACGACCACATCGCGAACGACGACCGCCAAAACGTCTTGAAATGGATCTTCGCGCATGATCATATTTGTAGTTTTTTTTTAAATGGATGTTTGTTAATTTGCTATAAATTGTCATATTATTATGCCCACCATTCATCTTAGGAGGGAGGTGTTGAGGCATTGATTGACCACTGTCCACTGTGCACTCTGGGTGTTCTTTGGCCATTGTATCAATGGCCTCGTGGAGTGAATTCCGGTCACACCACCTATAGCCACTCACTGTCTGGCCAAAGAACACTACCGGTCCCGCCTACTCTGTCCGTATGAAAGGGGCCATTTTCCTCTATGCGGGGATTCTACTTTTCGTCCAATAAAGTATTCACTATACTCGTCTACGCCGATACCACAGAAACTTTGAGATTAAGAGCCTTATGAGAGGAACTTTCTATCTCAATGTGATGACGGCTTCAGCTGTGAAGACGAACAGGGGTACGGTTTCTCGCCATATAGTATGAACTCGGGATAATATTGTAAATTGTCCGAAAACTAATTACTCTCCTTTCTTAGGCGTACTCGCCTTCACTTTTTGTTAGCAGGACGACTCAGACTTTGTTTGGGCCGATAACGTCAAAGTCCTCGCGCGGCCAGTCTGCTCTCTGAACCTCAAACCAACATAAAGTTGTGAAACATTCTTGTGCGTTAGGCATGAGCTTGAAGCAAGCATTACGAGCTCACGTCTCAGCTGAAGCTAGCCGTTCTGAGCGAATGGGCGCATATTAGGGCTGAGTCTCTAAAAAGTTGTTCTGAAACACGCCAAACAGACACTTAGATGTGGCTCTGGAACTATTAGGGTGAGTCATAAGTTCTTGGAATTTTTCAAAAATTCATATTAACTCGCGCGCGAATAAATCAAATGCCACTCGTGCGTGGTTGTTTGCTAGGTAGATCAAACCTCGTTAATCAATACCTGCCAGCCCTCGAAACGCCACTCGTGGCTCAGTAAAACGCTCGCGTACTGATTCTTCACTACTTCGAAAGAGGTTTCACAGCTGCTCAAACTGTTAAGGAAATAAGGGCCAACGAAGGAAGGTATCGAATTTCTGCCAGTACTGTGTACAACTGGTATCAAAAGTTTCGCTCCGGCAGCTGCTCTCTGAAGGACAAGCCGAGAAGTGGAAGGCCACGAATTCACGACCCCACGCTGGCGGCGAATGAGCTGGAGAAAAACCCGCACCTTCACAGCAGAGGTCTCGCCCAGCTTACAGGGTGTTCGCACTCGACCGCAGTTCGCCAGCTACACAATATGGGACTGAGACTGAAAAAGCCGTCCGTGATTCCTCACACTTTATCCGACCCCGACAGGAATCGCTTGGGATGGCCATTTGTCAAGAACTACTGAAACGGCACCACAAAGGAAGTTTTTTAGGTCGCATCATTACATGTGATGAGAAGTGGTGCTACTATAACAATCCTGACCTGTCTGTGCAATGGGTTAAGCCCTTTGGGTCGCCAGATCCTGTGCAACGTCGGGATATCCACGGAAAAAGGGTCTACTGACCGTTTTTGGTCCACTGATGGAGTTGTGTTCTGTAAATTACTTCCGCCAGGAAAGACTATAGATGCTGACTACGTCTGCCAAGAACTAGAGGAAATGGTCACCAACGCGGAGAAAAATGAACAAAAACGTGACCGGATCCTACTGCTCTGGGACAACTGCCGCCCACACATAGCGAAAAAAACTCAAGAAAAATTGAAGGAGCTGCAGTTGGAAACTCTCCCTCATCCAGCCTACAGTCCAGATATTGCTCCATCGGACTACCATTTATTCAGAAGCGTCGAACACTGGTTGAGGGGAAAGCAGCTTAAGACCGAAGAGCACTTGAGGACCAAGTTGGACGCTTTTTTTTGCATCGAAGCAGCGCTCATTCTACGATTCCGATATTGGAAGTCTCGCTCGTCGTTGGCAGAAAGTTGTTCGTTGTAATGGCTCTTACTTTGAATAAATTTGTTACCTTGTGTTTGCAAAAAAAATAAAAATAAAAAATTCCAAGAACTTATGACTCACCCTAATAGACTATTCTATAGACTCATGGAGGCAGCGCACACGCTTGAAAATGATACAATTTTATGCTATCAATCAAAGTTCTGAAGCCGTTAGTATTCAGAAATAATGAAAAGAACCGAAGAAAATTGGATTGAAATAAAGATTCAACAGTTCTTTCTGAATTGGTCCCGAAGTGAACAAGTTACAGCCCACTGGCTTAAAGGCAGTGTTCATGATAGGAATCGTTTTTCTTTTTTTTAGCCTGTCTTAGAACCGGTACCATGCTGATTCCAATGATGTCTGTGGATACGTACAAGACCTTCTGGGAACGGAGTTATGGTCCCTCCTAAATTGAGCTAGATAAACATGGTGGACGGGTTGTCCGAGGCTTGTAACTTCCGTCTTTTGAAGCCGATTTATGCGAGCTGACCTGAGTAAAAAGAGAAGTTGAGAAGGAGGGGAAGAACGGGGCTATTGATTGGAAATCATCGCTCATCTAGCCACAAATTCATGGTAACTGCTATAGGATGTGGGCGGAGTGGCCCAATGGGTTGGCTGGCCCACCAGATTTTCACCCACTTACCGGCCGTTTTTCGTCGCATTTCCGTTGTTAATCTTCTTAGAGGGACCCGAAGCTTACGTTTTGGGAATGATCTCAGGGCTCGCTTTTATGCGATAAATTGAAGGTTCGAAGCTAGTAGCACGGGAAACTAACGAAAGAGACCGACGAAAACTGCATGCAATACAGGAATAATGGCTGTTTTTTTATGGGGTGAAATTGGACGAGTTATGCCCGAGCGGTTGAAATAGCTAATCCTAACGATAAAACGATTGAGATAGCGAAACCGGTAGACTCTTACAGCCTGTACTAGAACGCTCACATAATTGGAAGCTTGAAAAACAGCCGGAGTGACCGTATTCGTATATTGAGGGGGCGGGGTTGAAAGCTCATGGGCGTGGCTGACGAAAAATTTCGTCTCAAATTGAATGGTTTTCACTCGTTTTTGACGCTTCCATCGGCGTGAGCGTTCTACAGTGCGTCGCATAACCATACGACCATCCCCGATATTGGCCTTTCAGAAAAAATGAGAAGTTCAGTAGTTTGGGCGTTGTGTTTTTTTAGATTCTACGTCCAAAAGAGGGGTGGGGTACGAGATTACGTCTCTTTTTTTCATTTCAAACCTTTTTGTAACACCTTTTTTGATTTTATGCTGTTTCAAAACTATACGACCACTCAAACAAAACACTTCATTCAAAGAAAAACGCAACAGCCCAGAAGTTAAAAAGTCTTAGGTCCTCCACGCTGCTTAGGTAATTCGAATAGCCTTCGAGACATACTTGAAGTTAGGCTATTCATAATTGATGAGTCGATTCCGTTCCATGCTGCCTCGATTGCACGTTTCAGCTCCGCGACAAAATGAAACTGGCGGTTCTTCATGCAAACCTATCTGACGACGATGTCCCACAGGTTCTCCACTGGGTTTCGGTCGGAACTACAGACTGGCTACGTCAGAGAAGCAACGTTATGCGATCTGAGCCACTCTCCGTTGACCGGATTGCGTGAATGCTCACGTTATCCTGCTGAAAAACATGACTCTGACGGTTTGTGGGCGTCATGAAGGAAAGTTGGTGTAATTCGAGGGTGGTCTGTTAGTCATACGAGTGCATCTCGGTAGATACGAACAGTAATCTCAAAACCGAGTAACCGCAGAACGTGCCCCACACCTTTACACTTCCTCCACCAAAGTTACGTCTTCTGAAGTTGACTGAGTTCTTCCGGAGACCGCGCCACTAAAACTTTGTGCCGTTCTGTTCGTCCAAGTCAAACTTTTTTCATCCGAAAACACAACCTGATCATTAATTTTTGGGAAGAAAGAGTCCGTGGGGCAACAGTGTGAAACCCTCCCACCTTTGTCAGTCTCTTGTCAGATTACATTCAGCAAACTCTAGTCGCACAGCTTTGTGACGTTCGGTGAGTCGTGGGGAATTCATCACGCCTTCTCTCCTGATGTGGGTGTTGCTCGAAATCACCCTCGGAACTTCAGATCTCGAATGACGTAGTTGTAGGTCTGCGCGAATGTGATTGACAAACGACGAGCTGTTCAAAGCTTTCGTCAAAATCCGTCGCTGTTCATTAGCTAACACCTGTCGGTGATGGCCATGGAATCGGAGTGCACCGCATGCTTCAGTCAGAATCCTTCAAATGCTGAAACACAGCACTGTGAGAACGCTCGATTACGACCGGATCCTGCGCCTATGTGATGGAGAATGTCACATCGCGTTCTCCGGAATCCTGCAACATAACTCAAAGCATTGTCGGAGTTGATTCCCGTCTCTGCTGAACTTCTTTTGTAATGAGTTTAGAATGGGAAATCCCTTCGCGACGCTTTCGCAACGGTGGAACGGAAGTTAATAGTGTATCCTCACTAGTGGTCGTATGGTTTTGAAACTAGCATGAAATTAATAAAGTTGTTATAAAAAGAATTCAAATCCAAGAACAGAAGCGGAATCTCGTACTTCACCCTTATTTTATTCGTAGATTCAAACACAATGGCGAAATTACTGGAGCTCCAGTTTTCTCAGGAAGGCCAATATCGTCGGTGGTCGTATGGTTATGAAAGGCACCTAGGGGCCATACGACCCAAGTAGCGTAGTTATCTTAACAACTTTTTCGAGCGTGTCTGCTGTCTTCAAACTTTAAATTATGAACACCTATTATTCTAACAGAACGCTTGTGCCAAAAAACTTTTCCTAGAACAATTGGGTTTTCCTCCAATTCCGGTACAGGGAAGACGAGAGTACAGGGCGGGCTTATTCTCTTCATCAACCAGTCGGTGGAGACTTCTCCACCCCCTTGGACGATGTCGATTCGCCAACGTGGGGAATAACCCCGCCCCGTTCTCCCATCTTCCCTGTCCTACAATTTCTTACTGTCTGCATGTAGCTATGGTAATTTTTAGGTTTACCGCTATTTTAACTCTAGTTTGCTGTAGATCCTGGTGTAACTGCATTTAGCATGGTTTCCAGAAAAGCTGATTCGCAGGGTCATAGCAGCGTCTCGAAAAAGTTCGCAAAACCCGATAGGGCATTTTCTAGGGGTGCGCATATAATTATTAAACGCACTGCATTCGTTTTGTATTTTTCAGGATTTAGGGATGCTCCTACTGGATACACTACTGTAGAGAGTTTTTTGGCACTTAAATTGAGTGATCAGACGTTTCATCCTGATCTCAAACTGCTCATCTCAAAGTGTTTATTCCGGGATAGATTCATGATATATACGATGAAGTTCAGATCACTTCCGCAATTATTTTCAAAGCAGTTTGAACTTATCAGCATAGGCAGCTTTCTGGAATCTTAAAAAAGCCACGGACCGATTGACTGACCCGGAACTCTGCGCTCACCTACTCGATTCAACAGTTCTTCCCGCGTCCTGGTACGCCGATACACTGTCCACGTTAAGGCATTTGCAAGTCACCCATGAAGCATTTGAGCGTTGTCTTCTGAAGTAGATCCAGCGCAGTCATCAAACCGGACTACGCAGTTCAGACCTCCGAAGCACTTCCCGTCTTCGTGGTCCCATGGAATACGCATCAGAAGCTAAACTTCGATGGGCTGGTCACGTTATGAGAAGAGCCGGGGATAGATGGACAAGAAGAACGGCCGAATGTACTCCGCTTGGCCTATCGCGCCTACGAGGGAGGCCACGTGTTGAATGAGCAGACGTTTTCGTGAAAACTAATGATACGCTATCTCCGCAGCGATCATTTGCTTCCAGACGCAATAATCGTGATCGAATGGCAAAAAGAAACAGACAACCACCATGGAAAAAGATTGCGAGAGGACGAGCCGAATGGAAGTTGTGCTGAAGCTTGCATGATCCGTGAACAGGCCGTTAATGTATCAAAGTAAGTTTCTGAACTTTGTGAGTGAGAACATATATAATCAAGCCACGGTTACACAGCAAGATGATTAACTTTCTTAAAAATAAGGGATCCGTCGAGGCTGGATGGAAATGCAACGATATTTCTCTTTACACGGATAGGAACGACATCTCATTGTCTGGATGACTGGTTGGTGGCCTCTGGGACACTTCTTCGAGATCCTCGAGCGGTCGCCATAGGTATTCCATCAATCATCAGCGGGGTCCTAAAATAATTATATCAAAACAGCAGAACTTCCTATAAATCAGTGGTTTTGAGCTTAATCGGCACTTTCGAATTCACGCTGGGCATACAGGATTGCAAACAAGGATGCGAAGGTCAACAAGATAGAACAGTAGTTATTCATTTTGGGAATAAACGAGAACAGAAATCAGCTCGATCGCCTCGGCGTTCTCTATTGGAAAAACTCATTATTAGTACGTTGGTAGCACCATGAGTGAGGTTGCACTGTTACCTCTCTCAGCGAATCATTTGTAGAATTCCTTGCTTTTTGTATCGACTGGGATAAACTTTGTTGTAGAAATATCAAAGTCTCACATTTTACAGAACACTGCGAGGTCGCTGTCGCTGAAGGGTTCTGCAGAGTTCAGGTCAGCACTGGGTGATGCATTATCGATTACATTCGGCAAAAAGGGCGGCCGTTGCGGTGTGAAAGGTAACGAAAGGGCACGGCAGAGTGTTTTGAAGGCGCCACGGACCTGCGTCACTGCCAGTGAGCGGCATCCGACACCGCGACAACAATGTTTCAAAAAAAAAATTGAGGCCGCGTCAAGGTTGACGCTTGGCGACCACCTGCCGATCGCTGCAACTCTGCAGATCCCTTGAGGGCCAACCGCCGCTGTCGTTCGGGGCCAAGAAACACCTGGTACGATACTACACTCGACTGGGTCGCTGCCGCCACTCTTCGCAGTGCACTGCGCAGTGATTACCGCACGGTTTCCACATTTCAGGCATAACATCCCTCTTAGAGCCAGCGACCACGACAGATGCTGCAAACTGTTCCTACGACAGCACATTTCTACAGTGTGCACCTGGTTCCATCATTGCTTGCAGCAGTTGGCAGAACCTGTCACGGCCGCCAAATTTTGTTCTAATAACAATCTCCTTAGACGAAAGCCACTCCCACCAGAGTCGTGCGATCATTCGCCATCAAAGAGAACAACGCGTACGGGAATGTGGCGTATGCTCCTGAGTCTTTGAAAGACAACTTGAAGCCAAAACCTTCCAGGCAGATGGTTCTCTCATTGCTGGTATGTTGAAAAATTACCCAATGCATGTAGCAGTGACTGATGGCCACACTGAGGAGCACTAGTAGCGAAATCTGGATCGACTTCATTGGCCTGAAAATTGCAGTGCGCATGAAATTAGTACCGACTTACAGAAGCCTTGTTGAGGTAAACGAAGTGAAGGGGGCAGGATCATATGAAGCAGTCGTCAACTGTGCCCGTATTTATGTGGATTACACAGCGACGCGAAGCTTATTCTCTATTCGGCAGCGGACAAAATGTAGGGAATGCCCTGATTATATTTAGGCTAATTCCTTCATTACTTATAGCCATTCGTGATGCACAGAATATTCGCGACCAGCCTAACCGTTGGATAGATACACAGATCAAAGATGAGGGCCATCCGAGGGAAGGTGACAGAGACTTGAAGTTTGTTGTAGTTTAGGGGGGCCCGCGATGAGCATAGAGGGTGAACAGAGAACTTTTCTCCCTAGCCGCCCTCACCTATTGACTGAGTGGGTCGATTCTAATGTGAAAATAATGAAATTACATGAGATCATCTATTAAAAGAAGCACTACTTCTATTTATGTGGAATTCGCAGTTTTTCGGAAGCCTCATATTGGACATTTCTATGCATTAAGTTGTCGGAGGAGTTTCTCGCCATCTGACTTTGTCAATTTTTACTTTTCTCAGATTGACCTTTTTCACCAAGTGTGTCACACAGCTTGGAAGCGCAACTTGTTTTCCTTCTAATGGTTCTTTCCTTCAGGTCCCTGTCAGAGTTGGTTAAAAAAACGTCGTAGCCAACCCGGTCGATAAGTATGATAAACATGAACGATGGAGGTTGCAAAAACAACCGGTGGCCAGGTGTGGCTGACGCGGTCAATATGTACGAATTATGCGGAACGATAATATATAACATGTGAACATCGTTCGGGTCAGCCACATATCGATAACATTTGGCGACGAGGACCACTGACGTGGCGTGAAGGGCGACGAAGGGGCACCGCAGTGTTTTGACGCCGCGACGGCCCTGCGTCATAGCCAGTGAGCGGCAACCGACGCGGGGACGGCAATGTTCCGAAACATTTTTGTCGCCGCGTGAAGGCTGACGCTCGGCGACCAGTCGCCGGTCGGCGTGACTCTGCATACCCCTCATGACGGGGCCAAATGGCGCTCACGCAATTTAACGACGCTAACTGGGGACGACTTTCACTGTGCTCCGTGCAAAAACGTGGATGCTGGCAACAAACGTGGACAACGGTCGAACTTTTTGTGCGTATGTGAATAATTGAACTGGATCTCATCTTGAGACTGGAACAACTCGAAGATGACCGATTTTCTTCAATTTTCGCATGTCTTTAATGCAGCGCTTCTCTTAGCTAACACTATTTTGAGACTTGAAAAACAACAATTAAACTTCTAAATCAAGATTAGCACCCCGAACATTCCCAACGGGGAAATTTCAAGTCAGATCCAAAACAATTATGTTGAACGCTGCCATAACTACCTGACTGAGATAATATAACCGCTCAAACCACATGCGAAAATAGGAAGAAAGCGAGTATCAGACCCAAGTCATGGTCGGCCAAAAGCCGCACAATATTTAACGAGAGTGGTCTGCAGGGGCAAACATTTTCTACGCGAATGATATCTTGAGATATTTCTTACAAATAATCTTTATTTTCTTCTGACGATCTTCTTAGGCAACCTTAATTTGATGTAGAGATTTTTTCGAACTTTCTATTTCAGGGTAATCCAGAATAATATTTTTACTCCAAGATTTCGTTAAACAGTGAAACGGTCAGGAGTTTTGCTATTGTTTTGTCACACTAAAACTGGGCATCTATATGGGCGTATTAGCAGAAATTTAATTAGGACATTTCCTACATTTTTTCCGCTAGTGAATAGAGAATCAGCCTCTAGGGATTGTTTAATCCATATAAATAGAAGCGCAAATTGAAGTTGCTCCAAAACTTTGTATAGTATATCTGTTAATGAGATTAAGTCCTCATCCCCAAGTAGCCCTCAGATTTGCAATTTTGTCTAAAGATTAAAGAGTCTAAAGATTGATTTAAGGAAAGATTAAAGATGACGGACAGATAAGTTGCTACTGTGCTTATCTGGGCCAAATTCCGGTCCGCAATTGCGTCTCGACACGCTTTGTAGCCGCACGCGCTCGAGTCAGTCGGGTTTCCAGCGCCAAAACCACTCGATGTGGCTTTTTTATGCAATTTTCTCCAACTTTTCTTAGTTTCCAGTTTCCCAAACTCACCTCGAGTCAGCAGATCGGCGGATGCGGCGCTGGAAGCTCTTCTGACTCGGGAGCGTGCGGCCGCAAAGCGTGTCGAGACGCGATTGCGGACCGGAATTTGGCCCAGATAAGCACAGTACCCTTCATGTAGTGGTCCCTAGTGGGCATTCTAGAACGTTGGACACAGCGGGCATGACCGGGAACCAAGGTCGCGTCCATACATCACGAGAACGTGCGCTCTCACTGTTAGGCCATATTCATACCTTCATCGTGCTGCGACACGATGAACCTTCATCGTGCTGCGACACGATGACATGCATTGAGGCCGGGATCATACTTGCCACGACCAGCGACAGTGACAGTATACATCAGGCATATCATTTTTTGGTCGATATGGATGGAAAACATCGCGTCGCGCCGCTCGTCGCTGATCCCGGCCTGAATGCGGATCGACGCGCCACGCGATAATAATCGACGCAAATCAACAGAAATTATCGCCTAGTACCGCGATGCAAGTATGGCACCACCCTTGCGCGCCCCATCAACGCTCACAAACGTTGAAGCGTACCATATACAGAGAGCAGTAACCTTTTGTCCTGTGTTGATCCGATTGATAACGTTTGACCGGGTGATTACTCACAAGAAACGACTATTGACAAATCATTTACCACGGTATTTTGATAGCCGTTGTGGAACTATTTGATAAGAGAACTTCAGTTTTGAAGTTGAGACTAAGCGCTTCGTGGACGTAGCAATTAGCTCGGCACTTGAAGCTTCTTCCGCGGAGCAGATGTAAGCGAGCGAGAGCGAGTGTGCGACAACGAGCATAACTCCTCGTGATTCGTGTGCCCTCAATGACCATCGATTCTGCGTAAACGCATGCTCTCGCAAGAAGTGGACGCTGCCTAAAGGTTAGGTGGCCAGGTTGTCAACTAAAATAAATTAACAGCTTTTTATTATCTATACAGTCGTGTCAAAATAATCATCTCAATAAGATTCTGAGTCATCGTCAACATAGGTGAGCTCTTGCTTCTACATCAAATTTTCCTGGGTCACGAGAGTAGTCTTCGCAAAAAGTGATGTGAGACTTTATTCCTATAACATTATCTAAATCTGTTCATTTTTATATGACCGGTGTACTGAAGAACAAAAACGCAACAGAACCAGAACTGAACTTACCGTATGTAACAGGTATAACGGAGCATAGGGTAATCTCTTGAGCCTTCTCTTGAGATTAGTCATACTTATAATGTCATACTATACTAGTTTTCGCAAAAAGGACGCGAAGTTGATCTGGTAAGGTCGAGATCCGAGATTACCGGACCAGGGGTGTGCGGTAAATTCTCTGCGGTATAATTCGTACCGAAGCTTTTTACCGAGAAATTTTTCCGGTAAACACAAAAAAACGGCTAATCAAGTGAACTTTGTGGATCTCGATTTCTCCTTATATTCCGTGCAGCCAAACGATTTTTGAAGAGCCTTCATGCAAGGACGAATGTAGTGTCACATAACATCGGTATGGATCCCAAGGCGACTTCGCGTTCCCCATCAGAGGTTGACGCAAATTCGGTGCACCTATGTTTTCAGATAATGCTACATTCAATGCGTGTTGAATATGCCTTCAACTCAAGGACAAGTCGGTTACGAGCACAGCCCGGGAACGTGCTGTCAGGGAAGGACGTGTTCCTATTGTGTTTCAAATTACAGCAAGTGCTCCAACAAGTAAGACGTTCAAAGCGCGCATGATACACATTCAACTCGATGATGAAACGATCTTTCAAAAAAAAACATACGACGCGCTCTTTGGGCGCAACTCGGATGTCGGCAGCGTCGCCGGGCCAATTACCCAAGTTTGCGTAGCTCGGCCCGCCCAGCCGCTGTAGGCCTCGTCCAACCCCTGGTGGCCCGAGATGGTTCGCAGCGAGCTGACCGAGTCGCATCCCAACGCGGCTGGCGGTAAGCCAGCCGCGTTGGGCGTCAATGTGCTGCAGCGATCGCGCCGGACTACCTTGCAGCACGTGCTGCTGTTTGGAGCACCTCCTCCTGCAATAAAGAATTTCGATGGGTGTGGTCACTCAAGTTGGATGCATATTCGACACGCATTGAATGCGGCGGTTTTCTGAGTTAGAGCAAATGGCACCGGGTTTGCGCAAGCCTTCAATAGTGAACGCAAGGTCTCATCAGAATCCATGCCGACGTTATCTGACATGGTAAACCTCTTGATACTTGGCTCCTAACAACAGAACGCCAACGTACTACAACAACTGACATCCCGAAATGCTCAATACTCGACAATCCTTTGGCTTTCGGGACGGGGTTTTGCTATGAAAAACTTTTAACTTTGCCGTATAGTGGACCACATTGATAAATCTTCTTGTCAAGAGTATCGGGGAAAATCAGTAAGAAACAGGCAAGAATAGTATGAAACGCTTGGATTTTGAGAGTGAAAGAGCTCGCAGCTCTTTCAACACACCAACTCTCGTTACCAAACAAAATCTGTCATTTGAAATGCAATTAGCATTCACGAAAACTTGGCATTTGGCCGTGGAGTTATTTCAAAGAGGTGGAAAGCCAGAACTGTCAGGACGTTTTAATTAGTTTGGAGCCTTGGCAGCAATCTTTTTCTAAATTTTCGCTACATTAAAGATCAGATCCAGGCCTACTTTCAGAAAAAAAACTCAGGGACTTTTTCTCTCGCGGTCTTACCTTGAACCGGATGAGGAGAATATTTCTCCCGCTTCCCTAGTTCACAAAAGTAGATATTTTTTGGCTGGAAAGAATTTGACTTGATTCATACTCGTAAACGTACCGATAAGAGATGAGGAGTAGGCCTAAGCACAAATGAAAGTATCAAGACCTATTTCTGAGAAGACAAACGTTAGAACAGCAAGAGGCAATATAAGTCTCCTAAAAAAAACATGGAATTCAGTAGTGTGGAAATGCTCACAAAGGTGGCCACTGTGGGTCGTAGTCGGATTTAGTCGTGAAATTCAGGCTAGAAATGGGTCTAGTTAGCCGAAAAATGTTACTTAAGTTTGAACGGCAAACGTTTCGGTAATTTTCGAGATTAGGTCGGTAAATCGGGAAATGAAAATTTACCAAAAAAATCGCTTAATCCGGAAAATTGGTAAACGGTTAATGCATAACCCTGCACCAGACCCTAGGCTGCGAGAACGTTCTTAGCCCATACTGTCTGCGAATAACGCAGCGAATTCCCATGTAATACCAGGCAAGTTGTTAGTGAATCCCAGCTCAGATTGCGTTCGTACACCACCAAGAATGGAAAACTGCATATCTTTGGAGTCTGCTAAAGACAACTCTCATGCCTTATTGGAGAGTAAATCCATACCAGTATATACTACCAAAACGCTCAACAGGTTGTATGGATTGGCCGGAGTAACTGTAGCCTATACTGTATGCCCTCCGCATTTTCCCCATTTCCCGTGCAAGATGTTCACTAAGATTCGCAACAGTGTACCGAGTTGAACTAAGCAACTCTGATTTAGAAGATACTGTTCTTCTAATAAATATTTTTTTCAGGAAGCTGACGATTACTTTCGAGATACCTATGCCAACCGCCAAAAGTGTCCCAAGGGATACTATTCTGTGCCCACTGTAAGAAAATGCTGTTTTCCTCCGTGTAAGAAGACATATAGTTGCGAGCTGCCTATTCATTACTGAAGAAACGAAGCTGCCTTATTCGAAGTGCAGCTAACGCCTGAAAAGATGTATTTCCTAGCAGTAGTCCTCTGAGATTGTTTTCATAGTCCTTTGCTATTATGAACACTTTGAAACGAGGATTTGAAAATTTGATGATGTCATTCCAACAGCCTTCTCTGCATGAGTGGAATCAAAGCACAACTCTATTTTGCATACTACAAAAAAGGTCTAGTAACGACGTTGGGTGCCCTACGTCTTTCATACGTCTGTTTCCACAACTTGAAACTCGATAAAATGACAGAATTCCTAGTTCCGGTAAAATGTGAAAGACGCAGTGAAATGTCAATCGGTCCCTAAGAGTCGGATCCGCGAGCAGCTATTCCACCGGTTAGGATTAGGTTGAACCTGCGAATTGTGCATACCTCGTGCTAAAGACGTACTTCTTGGCACTCTGATTATTTTTCATTGTGTCTATCGACGACGACTTCTTCGCCATGGGAGCACAAAATATTCTGGGAAGAGCTTCAGCTTTCAATACGCAACTTACGGCTACGGCCAAAAGTTCTTGAAGAGCTGTCACAGGGGCCACCTACAATGCGGCAAAACGTCCATTATGTATAATAATTTTGCGTTGCAATACCTTCTTTGACATTGTGGTAAATACTTTCGACCTGCCACTGCTCCTGTCTTCTCAAGCTGACACTGCTGCAGCCCTCGGAACTTTTCTGCAACCCCTTCCAAGTGTCAGATGTTGCGACTTAAGACTCCCACTATGGTTCTGGACGACAAGTCTTCAAGGGCACCGTCTGACCTCAGGAACGGAATCTGAGATTTCCACTTAGATGTGAAGTAGATCGGCCCTATATAACGCCTGCCAAATGCAAGCCTTCAATTCCTACGGATAAGGGCGATGTGGAAGGAAGCCACCCTGGGGCGCCCACATAAGGGAGCCGCTTTGGCACGTCTCTTTAACGACACAACAGTGGCAAGATGAGCGATGTCTTTTGATCAATAACCCCGCTCTTTCCTTCTTTCTCAATCTTTCTCTTTGTTCAGGTCGGCTCGCATACATTGGCTGCAATTTACGAAAGTTAAAAGCCTCAAACAACTTGTCCACCACGCTGCCGCAGCTCAATTTGGGGGGGCATAACTCCGTTCCCAGGGGCCTAATACGATACCTGAGACATCATCGCAGTCAGTGTGACACCGTTTTCAAGATGGGTGGAATAGCAGAAGAACGATTCTGATGTTGGACTGTGCCTTTTAAGGCGTAGTGTTCACTATAAAAACCGTAACCTAGTTTTCGATGTTTTGTGCACCCTCTGGTTCCGAGCCAAATTTATTCTGTTTTCTCGCGCGCTTGGGAGGAGCGAGGGTAGAGACAGCAAGAAAAAAGGGAAGAAGGAGACGCAGCGTACGCGCGCAAACGCTCGCGATCAACGGAAATATATCTCGCTCGGAATTTGAGGATAGGTAGACTCTGGCAAACCCCTAGTGATCCGTGAATTTCGATTATCACAAGCAGCGAAGGTGTGATCCTCGGTGAAATATAACTAGTGATAAGGAGGTTCCAACAAAAAAGCCACCGCCCGTGCTGTGATAATCGAAAACACTAATTCACTTTAGACGAAACCACAGTTTAACACCACGAAGATGTTATTAGGGAGAAGACTCCACAAAACCCTCAAATACAGGAGCGAAGCTGTTTAAGGGGACCTTTGGAATATTTAATCGCGCCTTTCGGAAGGACTGCGGAGAAAACTTCAAACCTAACGTCGGAAATGGTCTTGCGCTTCAAAGTTCTCAGGCAAGTGGTTCTGTTTTCCGAATTGCATGCATTTTTGCATCCATATCGATCACCGATTGCTATCGGGAAATAAAAAGTTATAACAGATCTCCTGATAGCACAAGGGGATCAGATTATATTCGACTCATTATAGCACGACTGGTAAGTTACTTAAAACCTTGGGGGTGAAGCGTCCTGTCCGTGATTCGTATACACATCAGCATTCTTTTGTTCTGCGAGTGTTATGGGCTACGCAGAATGACGAATTATTCGTAAAGTTGCGTTAGCTTCATCGCTGTCGAAAAGTCTGCAGAGTATGTGTACGATATGGGGATGAGCAGAGTTGCCCTCAGTAGTCGTCGAGCGTCAGCCTTGATGCTGCGGCGAATATGTTTTCGGACATTATTTTCGTGGCATCGGTTTGTTGGCAGTTAGACCCCCATCAGACTTGGTCGAAAAACCAACAGAGTCCGATCCAGAAAAACCAACTTTGAAAGAATTAGTCAGGACGGGTGGACTACGCGCGCGCGTAGAACACCCGTATCGGCTGGTTGGTTGCGGACGCAATCAGACGGCCGAGACTCTTTCGGTGGAATTTCTACATCCGTCTGTCTCTTTTTTGGTGTGTATTCTCACTAGCACTGAATTTGAAGCGATATATTTATTAATGTCTTTATGATGTTCCAAACATAAGGAAAGAAAACACTGTCATAACATTTGATAAAGAAGATGAGCATTGAGCAATTTGTCTTTACATTTGTAGATACGAGTAAGTTTGTAAGGAAGGTTTTTCTTCCAGAATCGTTTCAAAAACTACGAAATAATGTGGTATCAAAGTGCTAGGAGGGCAGATCAGCTGTCTAAATACTGCTTACACACCTTCACGTGTTTCGGGCGCACGTGCACTAATCAAGTCCCAGAATGTGCTCATCGCACGATGTACAGCCATCTACCGCTCGGTCTCAGGTGGCCTCACGTAACGTTCAGCCACTTCCTGTTCAGCTATTGGCAAAACTTTTGATTTCGCAGAAGTGAGCTTCGTTGTGAGAAACCGAAGCGATTCCACTAGCTTAGGAGATCCCATAGAAAGCACATTACGCGTCCTGGAGTGGAACCCCTCACACTGGTTGGTTCTGCGGGGCCCATAGTTGTCAAAGTATTCGCAGGCAAATCGGCCGCCGACTCACAATGTGCTTTGCCAGTACTTCATGAAATCCCGCATATTCGCTGCCTCTTCCTCTGTGCCCACAGGAAATGTATGTAGGTGCGATTGAGTCGGCGTGGCGGTTTCAAGGGAAGCAGTCGCAGCATCTGCAGGCTTGGAAAAAAACCCGACGATGGCACGATTCTTCTTTGCCGGCACCTTAGATGAAACCGATCTCGATTGCGTAGGACAGTCTGCGAACAGTGGAACACGCACCCGAATGCATAATCTTCTTCAGAAAATGTGTATCAAAATGAGCATTGGTAATAATCTTATACTTACCCGCGGAAGTTGATCACCATTTTACCTTGCGCTGCAGCAATATCTGCCTCCTCAAAATCGCAAAGGGATGTACGCTAATTTTTTTCTCAAAATATTTCATAACTATCTGTGAAAGCGTAAGAGTCTGCCTGAATAGCCTTCCAAAGTTGCTTCCGTGCGGTCGAAAAGTAGGGCGAAAACAAGCAGCGGAGGATGGTGACCTTCCAAAATTTGTGTGGAGCTGCGCTAATTTTCCAGGCTGCGCTTGCTTCGGAAGCTGCTTGTATCTTCCGTCACACTGAACTGCTTTAATTAAAAAGTTTAAAAGCTTTTGCACGTTTGCTACGACGCAAAAGAACAGCTTCGACCCTCAGACTTCTGACGGCTTCCACCCAAAAGGTTCGGCTGCTAATAAAAATGAAACCATCTGCGTCGTAGTGTATAAAGGTATTCCTATCGATCACGCATCTGCACATGAGTCCTAGAATTTCGCCCATTGATAATATTGTTCCTGGAACTTTTTTCTCGTTAACGTACCTGATTCTCCAGTTCAGCAACAGCGGTCCAGCGACTTATGATTGAAATTCCCGGCCCCGCTCTGATGGAATATTGATATGTAGGACCATGCTCAGAAGTTTTTTCACAGCTCACGAGCAGCGTATGAGACGCTGAACAGCTTGCTAGCAGGGTATCTGTGCTAGGACAGTTTACGAGCGAATTCGCAGGAGAACGCGATTGTGTGAGCTACTAATGAGCCACTTATGCGCTGTCGCTTGATGACCCGCAATCAGTCAGCCGCGTTTCGAGGCTCCACAACTAACGAGCGCGCTTACTGTTTAGGCATGATCGATAGCAACGCGCAATCGATTGAAGAAATCGTGCGACACGTCTTTCCGACGCATTGTTTTTTCGCTCAGCAAGATTTCCATTGGTGGCACTAATTTTATCCATTTTAATCCGCTTTTCTGTCCATTGTTAATTCACCTCGTGCTTTCCTCCTCCTTCTTTTATTCATTTGTTAATGTTCACGATTGTTCGATTCTCGGTTCATTTAGCATCCATTCTTTTTAATTTTCATCGATCCAAATGTTTTCTCAGTTCATAGGTTGGGCTTTCGTTTCTTTTATGATTAACTTTTTTGTTTTCCGGTCTAACAAGGGAAATAGCCTTAGTCAGTATGGCCATTCCGAATGAAATGTATGTTTCTAGAACTCTTTTTTGACACAGAAACCGAGTTTGCTTCACAGCTGCCCTTATGGGCCACTCTGAAAAAGTTACACCTCGCGTTTTCCAAAGCCTGGCGGCTCGTTTAATTTTTTGGGCGTTCTGAAAAAATTTCCACATTTTGCTTAAAACTTGTATGTAGGGGTAATTTAAAATGCTGAACACGAATCTGGGGTCCGTTTGCCGAAATTCTGGGGTTTACTGAAGGCCACAGTTTGTTATTTTACGTTTCTCATTTTTTAAATCGCTTTCAGAGCCCTTTAATTACTATAAATTCACGCTCAGTCGAAAATCCGTGCAAGTCAGGCGCTATCACTCTGTGCTGCGTTCAAGAAAATGTGTACATCCATCCTAACTTTGCTCTAGGTTGGGGGCTTGTCTTGGGGCTGAACGCGATTATAAAGTCCATTTCCCAGTTTTCAGAAGACCAATGTGCGTTTCGGAAGGTACAATAGGTACTGAAATTTAACATTAAAACGCCTATAACTTTTTTTTAGAGTATGTCAGGCGGCTGCGATGAGCATACTCGGATTCGACGTCCAAAGCGGTTCTGGAAAAGTATATTTTATACGGACTGGCCAAACAGACTAGTAGTAGATCCTTTTTGAGTTTCCTTGTTGCCGTTTCCTCCTTTCATCCAAATGTATTGAGTTGGGGATTGAGCTCCCACATTTCTTCTCCATTCGAGAATATCATATGGGAATCTGATTGTGAAAAGTTCGGTGATATGCTAGAGAATACTCAAGAGGAATTTGTCTGTTCTACAAGATAGCAAGGCATCTGCTGCCACCTCTCTACCAATTCATCGTTGTCTTTCTGCGGAAAATTACTGAAGCAGGTGCCGCAAAGTGCGTGAGCCAGGCTTTGAGATCGATGGCGCTGGGAAAGAAAAGTTCGGCATAGTGTTATAAACTGCTCGGATAGGATTTTCTTTTGCTTCCCAAGGTGGTAGAATTAAGTTTTTCAATAAGTTTCATTTCAATTTTCTGCCCTCCATTTCATCGACCTGAAAAGCAGAAAAAATTGTTTTTCGAAAATAAACAGCTACTTCCAATTGTGGATAAAATAACTTGTCAAGGAATGAGCTATAAATGTCACCAAAATTTGTGAAAATAATTCCGAAAATTCCGATTAGGAAATGCTGGGCGAAAAATTGAAATGAAACTGGAATGGAATTGTCGCAATGGCGAATATCGAGATTTTTGAAAACCCCATAAGCGAACCGGCGACGGCAGAGCTTTGTTGCGTGCCGGCCGCTTCTTGGTTACCTTTGGTCATTTCTCATTATTTCTCGGTTATTGCTGAGATATTTTTAGGCTATTTCGCGAAAAGCCGAGAAATAACTGGAAGGCATTTGCTCACTGTCCGTATTGTAGCGAAATTCCGCTCTGCAGTTGGGGACAGCTGGTGTTGCAGCGACGACCGGGTTCCGTAACGATTACGATTAGTCCCAGCATGATTACCATGGTGCTGCCACAGCGGTTCTCCGCAACTGCGGACCGGAATTTGGTTAGATAAGGGCAGTAGATGTGCTATGGGGCGTCCTAGATAACGAAGTTGAACTCTACTTTTCACCACACAAGTTTATAAAGACGCGCTTTGGTAACGAGTTCCCGATTATAAATCAAATGAAGAATGTTTGACTAGAGCATGGCTATGAGAACTTTAAACCCGTTGCACCTTTCCGACATCAGAAGGGATTCGAAACCGTTGCACGTCCTTGAAATATTGTCGGTTCCTGACACGTGTTTCTCTGACAAGAGAATGTGCAAAACAGAACTTTCTCACTACTTTTATGTGTGGAATCATTTGTTTCATAACCATTGATAACAAATTTTCGATTACAAATCAAATGAAGAATGTTGGCTCAGAGCCGTTGGCTGCTCACACAATGGTAGGGAAATTTCCACTTTCGGGAACATCCCCACCAGTGTCTCAGTGGGTTCGTCGTCCTTCTTCATTCGTGTCAAGACCACATGTATGCTCAACAAGGGCGAAAATTCGTAAATTCATTTTCTAAAATGGGTGACAAGAAATAACAACATATTTGTAGTCATATTTTGACGAAATAGCGCTAGTTTGTGTAATCATCGCGAAATCATTTTCTATTCGATTTAGTGATATTATGTGATTATTAACTATTCAAGATTAAAATATGTATCCAAAAATTCCAAAACTCATGCTCAGTGTGCGTTACTCATGCTGGGTGATGCCCAAATCAAATTCCCTTGAGTTTCGCAGCCATTAAGCCAAGATACATTGGAAAACTTTAAAAATTAAGCTTTCTGGAAAAAAATAACGATTTGATAATGGTTGAAAAAGCTTCAAAAATATCTTGAAATATCCTAAAAAGTGATTTGGCGTAAAATAGCCTGGAAAAACAAAAAAGCTAGGAAATGAAGTGAAATAACCAAAAATGCGATTTTGTGGTTCATAATTTTACAAGCTTCTCCGTTGAACTTATCAAAACGAAATCAAGCACGATATGGAATGGAGTTTACATAGCTTGACCTATGCTGATTCCCTTATTACAGCTTCAAAAAACGGCTTAATGTTTCCATTGCGCGCTTGATTTCGTTTTGATTAGTTTAACGGCAAAGATCGTGAAATGATCAACCACCAAATCGCATTTTTGGTTATTTCACGTCATTCCCTAGCTTTTTGTTTTTCCAGGCTGTTTACGCCAAATAACTTTAGGACAGTTCAAGATGTTTTTGGAAACTTCTTTCAACATTACCAAATCGTTACTTTTGCCAGAAAGCTAAATTTTCAGAAATTTCACATATTTTCCCGAATGTTCCCATTCTGAATTCAATTTTGCTCAGAAATTTCCATTTTGGAATGATGAAACATCTAACAGACGCTATCGTCGTATTAGCACAACTTTCAAAGCTTATGACCCGAAACCATAAAATACCACTCATTGCCTCATTTTGTGCAATATGTGAGAACTCGACTCAATACTATCGATAATTGAAGAAAATCTAGTTTAATATTGGATCTTGCATGATGAGAAGAATTTCCCAAACAAGTGACTTAGAGCCATCAACAATCAAAAATCATTGCGGCATTTTGTGAAAAAGGCGAAAAAATCAATATTATTGATTGGTATTTATCGATGACTGATGAGCAAAATTCCCCAACGAAGAAAACCAATCCCACCAGCAATCACCACTCTTCGCCGTATTTTGTGCAAAAAGCGCGAAAATCAATAATATTGATTATCGATCGATGAGGTGTCATGAGTACGTCTTCTGACAAGTTCAGTACTTACCTCCGACGACCTGTGTTGATTGGCTGCAGATTCGCCCACAGACCCCCGGGGCGGAATTCACGAAGCGCTAACCACGTTTTAGCCATGGCTATCGTAACCATGGTTAAGCCCATGGTGTGTGAATCGATTGGCTTCAAACCATGGCTAAACCGTGGCTATCGTTTCGTGAATTCCAGCCCCGGTCTCCACAGCCGTGGCAGAGAGAGGCAGTTTTCGTGCTCCACGGCTAATTTAGTATGTAAACCCACAAATTTGATGTACCCTTCAAAGTTAAGTTACCAAGTTCAAATTGGAACAGGAGTGACCTGCATTCATTTCCAGCCTCCTGTTCATTTTGAGCTCCCTAGCTCAATTTCAAGTGTACCCGCAAGATCGTGAACGCCGTCTGAAAAAAAGGAGATTAACAACAAAAACGCGCGGTTTCACTTTTTACTCTAAAACCAGTCAACCATTCCGAACCATTTTCGGGTGATTAATACAACTTTTCGCGCTCTTTTTAATGCAATTTAGCTCTAATTTCTACGTTCACTTTGAACTGAGATTCGAAAAAGGGGGTTGCGCGTGGCCGATTCAAAACCAAATCTGGTGGGCGCTTCGCGCGCACCAAAATGGAACTCGCAAAAATGCTTCTTTGACAACTTTCTGTCGAATTCTGAGCTGACTATGTACGAGCGTCGGAAATTCAATTCACCAAATCTGGCTAATGCCCCTCCTTTATACAAAAGATGCTCGAATATAGTGCGAGCAGCAATTCGACATCATGTGGCTTTAACCTGCTCGCGACTGACAAGGGAATGATAACGGTTCACAAATGCCGCTTCCAACAAAATTCATACCAGATGGTGTACTTCTAACGACGTTGTTGAATCTATGTTTGTGTAGCTGCTGTGGAGTTCTCTGAACCGAGTTATGAGGCCGGATTCATCATTGGGTTAGACCTGGGTTTGTCGATTTGGGTTGGGTTTAGCGCATGCACCAACGCGCTGATTCTGGCGCAGAACCCAACCCAAGCCTGCGAACCCAGGTTTAACACAATGATGAATACGGCCTATGGCGGGCTTCTTCAATGGGGCAAAGGTAAGGGTACCCATCAGAGAATTTTCAGGGTGTATATAAAAAATGTTTCCGACTTGGCTCAGAGTTTCTCCTAGGGATCATTCGGGGTTCTGAACGCGAATCTGAGGCCTGTTAACCAGCCTATGTTATAGCACAGGGCACAGAGTTTGCGCCAACCTGCAACATTGAATGCAAAGTCTCTTCCGGATTCATGCCGACGTTACATAGTATGCTACTTAACTAGCGTACCGAACCTTAGTATCGATAAATAGACTTCAAGTTCTCGTTCAGCACCCAAGAAAACCCCCGGGGGAAATTTTTTCACTCTGAAACATTTACCAATTTAACGTATACCCACGGAAACTTATCTTAATCTAGCGAAAATCAATCAATGGACCTTGAAATCGATTTTAGAACTTCAAAGAATCTTTACAGGGAAGTTTCGAGGCGAATGTATCGTTGCGTTTTGCAAATCATCAAAAGTCGCATTTTCCCCCCGAAATTTTTCTCCGGTGAGTCTTCGTGCCGAATATGTCGAAATTGCCCGAAAATCGACCTTTGGACCTCAATTTCGTGTTCAGATTGCCAGATAAGCTCCAGAAATAAGTTTGTGAGCCAAATCCGAAACGGTTTTCCTGAACACCGTGAAAAACTTCCTAGTGGCTGGATGTGCCCTTACCTTAGCGCCCGACCGAGAAAGCCCGCTAAACTCGGTTAAGGAAACTCCGCAACAGATATCTACATAGAATTGAGCACGTATTGGAAGTACGTCAGGTGGTATTAACTTCGTTGAAAACGTCGCTTAACGCCAGTTGATGATCCCTTGTAAGACGAACATCTTACGCGCCGCCTATGAACAGTTAACGCGCGACTCTCCGCTGGTATTCAACGCTTTATGACCATCCCACCAATGACATTGGTAAGTTGTCCGTATATGCTGGCCGCAAGCTGCTTGCGACTCGGTTGGACATCTTGCGCGCCGGTAACGCGAGCAGCTAATCAGTAACTCACCGAGGGTATTCCAGCGCGTAATCGACATCTAACCAATGACATTCGTTAGTTGTCCGGAAATGCTGGCAGCAAGCTGTTGAAAAACTTCAGAGTGGCCAGCCGCTCTGGTGGCGTAAAATCCTCTGAAATATTTCATGAAAAAATTAGAGTCGAGACTAGATTCAGAGTTGAAACGACTTACCGAAGCATGGTGTAAGTCGACAAATACTGAAAGAGAAAAAAATGAGTTGGAGGAAAACATGAATTGTATAAATTCAAATAATGAGTTTCCTAATAGGCAGTATCCGGATTCTGATCTCATTTGAAATTGGATTCGCTTTGATCTGAGATAGTAACGGATAACGGCTGGATATCACGTGGACGAGAAAAAAGGAGAGAAGGCTATCGTCCATCACTGGATGAGGGATCGCCGCGACGCTAGTTGGCGGGAAAATTTGCGCGCGGGAAAACGAAGGGAGAGTGGCTATTGATCGCGCAATTTTTCCCGCCAAGCAGCGTCGCGGCGATCCCTCATCCAGTGATGGACGATACACCTGAACGCCTGATGGCTGGATGCTGCGTCATCGCCCATTTGGCAGGGAGCGACGCTCGCTGACCGCGACACAGCATGCACGGTTGAGTAATTTCCGCTCCCTAGACTTTTTTGAAAAAAAACGAGGGAAACGGATAAATCAATCAATGCCCTAAAGTATCCGTACCTACAGCTGTTCAAAAGAGGCGTAAACTGCGTAGATTTTGTTACGGAAACGAGTGGAATTTTCAAATGAACTCGAATAAACTGCGAATTCACATGGATACAGTCAAATTTACGGGTGTACGTTTTCCGGGGCTGCATGGTCCTGCGCTTTCCCAGTAATACTGTCCTAAACTCAACACAATTGCTGGCAATTGTATAGAATGACCCAGAATGCGATTGGACGAGAAAAGGCACAAGCCTCGGAATCTACTATGGTTTCCTTCTTCCAAAGGATAGTTTCAGGCAAATACGGACATTAGGGTCAGGTTGTACGACAAGAGAGAAAAACTATGAGAAAATGGCTGGCAGGCGGCCCGAAGTGGAGGAAGAACCGGTGCGTGCGGACGCGTCGCGGCACGTCGCATCAACTCCCCAGCACTGGTCACCGAGGCGTATCTTGAGTAAGGGTTCTGGAAGTTCATGTGGCCTCAATCAGGATGTGCGGCAAAGGAATTTGAAATTTAGGCAAACGGCAACGGCAAACCCCAAAAATGGCCGGCAAACGGCAAAAGCTGTTCTGTGCTATAATACCCCCATTTGATTAGTCGTGTGGTGAACCATGCAATATTTGCCAGTTACTATGTATTTGGCGTTTAACTAGTCTTTACAGGAAGGAAAAATCCCATATATCAAAAGCCACTTGAGAGCATCAGGTGATCAGAGAATTACAGTAGCGCTGTTTCGTGTGATAGTATAGGGGCCTCTATCGAGTTCAACTAGGCCGTTTGATTGCGCGACCCAGCCTAGTCGATCCGAGCACGTGCAGCAAAGCTTAGTGCGGTGGGAGTGTGCGCCGACCCAAAGACTGTGACCGATACCGGTACCACAATCAGGTGGGAATAGATGGATGAATACGCTTTGATTGGTCGACATTTTCGGAGGAAGATAGCCTCGATCAGCAGCGCGTTATGGATTATGAACGGAGTCACTCACAATTTTTACTGTTAGTAACAAGTAGTAGGCTCAGGATTCCTTATTTCGTTCCTCTAAGATAACGCTCAAATTGTATCCTTTTTGAAAGTACAGGAATGGAGTGAGACTGTTCTAAATATATGCAGTGCACACGATAAAAGCGCCCACGGCGTCGCTAGAGCGCCGCGCACGGTGCGTTTAGCCAGCCGACTGCTCTTTGGAGTTTCCCATTCTGTGTATTAACCCAAAAGAGTGCACGAGGCCCAAAACAACAACAATGTCGGCTAAAAAACAAACAATAAATCATTGTATACGGCCCCAAAACATGGGTGCGGTCTACTTCCCCTGTGGCTAACGAGGAAGTGGGTGGGGCGAGCACACCACATTCAAGTTTCTTGGCCGTATATTGCGATTGATTGCTCGTTTTGAGCAGGTTATCGACACTATTGCTGCAATGGGCCTCGGACATTTTGATTTCAGGTGAAAATTTTGAAGGCGGTTTCAATCGTTGCCTCCGAAATTTTTTCGTTTTTTTCAACTCTACACAATTTCATAACAATCTCAGCTCTGGCAAAGAGTCAACCCGGTGCTATCGCAGCGAGAAGAGGAGCACTTAGCCATCCCGCTTGACCATGCCCATTTTTTCGCGCCGCCGCGCACTTTGAGAACCAACCTACGGTTTTCCTCCCATTCCAAAATTAGTAGAGCACATAGAAGCGGAGCAGAAACATGGGCGTGGCGAAGTGCCCCCCCCTCCCTGCGATAGCTCCTGCAACGCTTCGTTTCAGCTAATGATCTCGACGACGTAAATATTATTAAACACAGCATGTAATGACCGCTGTGAACATTGTTCAAGTTTCAGAAGGCCGGACAAAGTATTCGCAGAAGTAATCTTAATCTTGACAAATTTAATTTTGAAAACGTCTCTGAAAGCACATCTACTGGTGAGATCTTTGCCGCAAACGATCAGATTGATCAAAAGGAAAAGCGTGCATAGTCAGCTTAAAATTTTGAGCCATATCTGTCGTAGCATTCCAAAAATCTACAAAAGTTGCGTTCTTCCCTAAAAATAGTCACTCGAAGAAAAACCTTGAACAAAATATGCTGAATACTTCGTGAAATCGACAAACAGAGCTTGTGTGCGTGATAATCACACCTCTCCCCCCTCCCCCTAATTACCCTCTGTGGAGAAGTTTAAAGGCAGATCTGGAACATTTTTCTCAAGCGCTCCCAGAACCATTTGATTGATACAAGGAAACACTCTACCAAAACCAGAACATAGGGGAAAAATGTCTACAGCCGGCACAGCGGCATGATTTATCTTTTTCATACTACGGTTGTCATTGTGTTGCGTGATGCAATAGTCGTAGTCCGCAAGTGCGGACCGTAATTTGGCTCCGAGAGCAACAGTATGTCATAAAATATGTGACCGAGCTTGCCCCAATCATTGAGCCGCCAGAACCAGGTACGCTCTACATCGTGCCATGAAATTTACAGAGTGTGGGTTACACCCATGAATTTGACAGGATGGTCTCGTGGATAAAAAAAAAGAATGCAAAGCTACACGCCTTAAGTTAAGAGGATTAACGAGATTCTGTGGCCTGAAATCGTCGATCTTCGACAACACTGCCACTTTGATGATGCCCATAGAAAGGCTTCCTGAGCAGAAGTTCGAGACAGTTGATGGGAAGTCTTGAGAAAATAGATACTTTCAATTCACACTCCCTTGTGTCATCCCTCCATACTCTCGCTTGATCTACATCCATCTATTTTTCCTGTATATATTTTTTTCAAAAATCTTAAGCTGGCCAAGTTATGATCGTCTAGCAAATTTTCTGCAACATCATGTACAGATAGTCATTAATAGTGGACACACTAGCTGCAGTCAATCACGGTAATGATCGAAATACGATTGCTTGCATTCACTTTATCTTTTCCGATAATGAACAGAAAATGAGCTTCACACAGAATAGTACAAATATCGGCTAATGACCGATTGCCTCGGAGAACATTTTCTCCTTTCGCTACATCTCCACAATGTGATATTCTGTTACTCAACGCGGGTTTTTGGTAAATACTCAACAAATTTCAGGGCGGAAAAGTATAAAAACAGATTTGTCTACTCGACGTTCTTCCGTAGGCTGCGAATTCGATTAACAAGCCTTCGAAACTGTAGCGAAATAATTGCGATAATAATGACACGATCCACGCTACTATTGTCTTGTCGGCTAGAGGTGGTGGTCACAGCGGCGGTCAAGGCGGTAATCATTCGATTTCTTCGACGGGCAGCCGACAGTTCCTCTTTTTATTCAAGGCGTTGACGCCGTTATCATGATCATAGTTGCCTAAGTTTATGTAATTGTTCATTTCCTTGATGTTCTGTTGTTGCAAGGGTTAAGTCTCTCGTAAAGAATTTTTATCAGTATTTCTATTTCTTTGTCACTAACCGTTAAACGGCCTATTACTTCTATTGCGTAACCATTCTTTTGTCGTGTGGACCGACCCCTTAAACCCACGTGGGGCCGAACAAAACTCAATCTAGATGAATAATCGGTCATTCCAACGTTTCTGAGTGTTTTTCTCTCAAGAGACAGGGCGAGAGGGGAAAAAAGTGAGTTTCTGACACAGAAAAAGGCAATTTTGGCAGCAGGATTACCTAACCAATAACACAGAAGGAGCAAGGACATGGAGGGAGTCGTAATGATCGAGGGTTCTTTTTCGATAGTGCTGTTGGAGAAAGAAAGATGGTAGTTTGAGACTATGCGTGGATTATAGAGAACAGAATAAGAGGATTGAGCAGAACTTCTATTCACTGCCAGCAGTGGATGGAATAACTCCATGTTTAGCTGGAAAACGGGTTTTTTTTTACTTCAGATCTGTGCAGCGGTTACTGGAAGATTCCTCTTACTGCTGAAGCAAGGGAGAAGTCGGTATTCGCCACGATGGTGGGTTTATCTCAGTTCAAAGTAACGCCATATGGGTTGAGCACAAGCCCGGCAGTGTTTCAGAGACCTATGAACACCGCTTTACACGGCTTGTTGGGAACAGAAACATTTCGCTATATAGACGATATCATTATCTGCACGAACTCCCGTGAGAGACACTTGGAGTTGCTTGGAAAAGTGTATGCCAAACTCGAAGGAGAGGGCTTGAGGATAAAGGTGCAAAAGTGCGTTTCACTGCAATCGGAGGTCAGTTTCTTGTAGCACGTTACTGACACAGAAAGGGTTCACATGGACTAACATGGACTTGAGGAAAATTAAATCTATCGAAAGGTACTCAACCCCGGAAAACTTGAAAGAACTACGCAAATTTCCCGGAATAGCTTCGTTACATGAGAAATTCAGTTTGGAATTGTCTGAAGTAGCCGAATGTCTGTTTGCACTTACATCGTCAAAGCACTCATGGAAATGGACTCGAAAGCAGGATAAAGTTTTTTAGAACATCAAACGCATGATAGTTTCCGCACCGTTCCTGGCACAACCAGACGTCGAGTAAGCGAGGAGCGGAGCGCACCCCTTTGTGATTTATACGGACGCGTCAATAGTGGGTTTAGGAGCCGTGTTATGCCAAGAAGGGGAAGATATCGTCAGTCACTGGACGAGGGATCGCCGCGGCGCTGCTTGGCGGAAAAAATTGCGCGATCAATAGCCACTCCCCTTCGTCTCGCAGGCAGCGTATGCTGCCGTCGTGCTCCATTTTCCTCCGCGTAAGCAACGTCGATTCATTCCACGCCAAAATTTGATGGACGATAAACTTCTTCATTCAGTGTGCTTTGCCTCGAAAAGTTTGAATAGAGCGGAAAGAGCGGTACACCATATTAGGAGGGTTTGAAATCTCCTACTGTAATTTTGCTTGTGCGTAGGTTCCAAATGTTCACATACGGCGTCTTCCTACAGTGCCGCTGAACGATCACCAGCCACTTCAACAGCGCTATTCAAGCAAATCAACGTCTCAGCGCGAGTGCTTTAGGTGGTCCCTCGGAATCCGGGGAGACAATTTGAAGATCAATTTCGTCAAGGGAAAAACTAACGTTGTGGCAGATGCACTGAGTAGAGGGCAGCTGCGAGGGGAGTGTGTGGACCCGTGTTCCCAGATCTCAGATGCTTGACATCGAGGACGATGCCCATCGCCGGGGAGATGTCGACGCTAGGAAGGTGGTGGCTCACAGCGGCGGTCAAGGCGGCTCGCCTACTAAGCGACGCGCGCTGTGATCGCGAGAGCGTGAGAGAGGAGAGAGAGAGTCGATGAGGGGCCGAGACAGAGAGGGGAAACCAATCGATATGCTGGGACGGTCAGCCAAAATTTCCTCTTTTTTGTTTCAAGCGGTGACGCCGTTATCATTATCATAGTAACCTAAGTTTGGCGGCATGTCATTGCTCATTTCTCTGATGTTCTGTTGTTGCAAGTGTTGAATTCTCTTATAATGAATTTTTATCACTATTTCTAGCATCTTTGTCACTAACTGTTGTAAATGATCTATTATTTCGAATGCGTAACCATTCGCTTAACTTGTGGGACCGACCCCTTGACCACAGCCCCACATAGTCTCATAATGGAAACGGCATTACTACAGTTGATATACAGTGGAATCGTAATGGTACACCATCCCTAGAACGGCGTTGGTGCATAACATGACATTGTAAAGCTTACACACAAGGTGCTGAGTTGATCGCAAAACGTGGTGCAGTGCGATAAGGCGCTCCACTGGAAAGGGGAATATGCTGGTTCAATCTCGCCCAGATCCAAGAGTTTTTGATGACATCAACTCAGCACCTTGTGTAAACATACCGTAACGGGCACTGCGACGTAGACAGCAGTTACGTCAAAAACATCCAAAAATCGTGTAAGACTTAACTAAGGGGTATCGTCCTGACAGGTCTACGACTGTTATATAGTCTATGACGGTATGCCTATTTCATCCCGTTATGCGGTTGAAGGGTAATGGTTGCTTCTGGTGAGAAGATTTACCGAGCACTTCAGTGAGAGCGGTGCTGGGGCTTCGGTGATGCAGTGAGATACGGCGCTCGAGAGTAGGAAAGCGGGAATATACTGGTTCCAACCTCGCTCCGAGCCAAAGCGTTTTGCGATCAATTCCAGCACCTTATTGTGTAAATATACCATAAACGTGCACTGCGACGTTAAACAGCAGTTACGGCAAAAGATCCAAAAATCGTGTAAGACTTAACTAAGGCATCGTCCTGACAGGACTACACGACTGTTATATAAGTCTATGACGGTATCGCCTATTTCATCCCGTTATGCGGGTGTTGGAAGAGATGGACGTTGCTTCGGTTAAGATTTACCGAGCAGTTCAGTGAGAGCGGCGTTGGGGCTTCCGGTGATGCAATGCAATAAGGCGCTCGACTGGAAAGGGCAATATACTGGTTCGATCTCTCGGAGCCAAGCGTTTTGCGATTGAATCAGCATCTTTGTGTAAATATACCATAGCGTGCACTGCGACGTTAAACGGCTTGAGTTACGGCAGAAACATCCAGAAATCGCGTTAGACTCTAACTAAGGCATCGTTCTTGACAGGTCTCACGACTGTTATATAGTCTATGACGGTATGCCTATTTCATCCCGTTACGCGGGTGAGGAGATGGTTGCTTCGGTGAAGATTTACCGAGCAGCTCAGTGAGAGCGGCGCTGGGGCTTCGTGGTGCAGTGCAATAAGGAGCTCCCCGGAAAAGCAATATACTGTTTCGATCTCGCTCGGAGCCAAGCGTTTTGCGATCAATTCAGCACCTTGTGTAAACATACCATAACGTGCACTGCGACGTTAAACAGCAGTTACGGCGAAAAACATCAAAAAAAATCATTTTAAAAGTGTCTACCTTTGGTACATCAATGCACATTTTTAGGGTACAGGCTATAAAACGGCGAAATTCACTTGGTTCCTACGCGCGCTGGTGTGGAGCGGAGGATAGAAACAGTGAGAGAGCAGACGTAGGCAGAGGCGTAGCGCGCGCCGCTCGCGCCTCGAATGATGTGAATTACGACGTTTTATAGAGGGTACATGTAGATATTACCACTGAGCCAGCTGCTACACGGCCGCGCACCCAACATTTCTATGTACTCAAATGAGTGCTGCTAATTAAAGGTTTTAAAAGGTTAGTACATACGAGTGACTGCGGATGCGTTGTTTGCACATTCTCAAGGAGTGCAATAAACAAGACTGACTGGACAAGATAATAAATACATACATATGTACAGCGAAAAAATAAATTGATCTCTCATCATTCAAAATTTCCATCAATGTTTGGTGGAATTGGCAAACCAATCACTGTCGGATTGCTGATATCAAAGGACTGGTATGGGTTGTTCGGAAGACGAGGAGCTCGGTCCAATGTCGGGACAAGTGTGGGCTGAAATTACAGGCTAGTAAACTGACAACTAATGTGCTTTCGGCATAGATCCTAGTGACAGTTTGCATTCTTCATTGAAGGTTGGTGGGAACTCGGTGCAGCTATGATATATCGTCCATCACTGGATGAGGGATCGCCGCGACGCTGCTTGGCGGGAAAGATTGCGCGCGGGAAAACGAAGGGAGAGTGGCTATTGATCGCGCAATTTTTCCCGAAAAGCAGCGTCGCGGCGATCCCTCATCCAGTGATGGACGATAGCATGTATCGTTGGTGTCTCACAGGGAGATAGCCGGGCTCAGCAGTTGGGCGCGAAATTGTTCGATCACTAACCACTCTCCCTTCGTTTTCCCGCGCGCAAATTTTC
This sequence comes from Aplectana chamaeleonis, assembly GCA_029168955.1. Lineage (NCBI taxonomy): Eukaryota > Metazoa > Nematoda > Chromadorea > Rhabditida > Cosmocercidae > Aplectana > Aplectana chamaeleonis. The sequence goes on from JAPDOI010000747.1 coordinate 176,820, forward strand.
CCGCCAAGAAGCGTCGCGGCGATCCTTCATCCAGTGATTGACGATAGCACCGTGTTTGCCCCAACCTTCAATAGGGAACGCAAAGTCCCACTAGCATCCATGCCGACTGCAGTCTGTTAGTAAGCAACATAACACGGAATTCACTTAAATGTGTGCAGCCTAACATTCGAGAAACAGCAAGAGAAATACACAATGTTTCAGCTTAGAAGCATAGTGAACCCTCAGACGTGGGCCTAGTAGACCCGTCCTATATATCACTAGCCAGGTGCGCGATCTCAACTCCATCAAATATGTAGTCGAGATATAATCGACCACCCGACCCCCTTCAGCAGGATAGAGGCTCTGTACACACAGGGGGGGAGGAGTTGTTCCGCTTTTACAGTTCGACACCGAATTCAAGCCAAATGGTCCCGAGAGGAATTAAAGCCTCCAAGGGTGAAACAACTCCTCTCGCCGTGTGTAGGGAGCCCCTATACCACCACAGCCACCAGCACGAGCCACTTCCCTTTTGTTGATTTTCGAACTCAAATCCGGCTGAATGGATGGACGAATTTAAACCGCTTCTTCGATTTTCACTTCCTTGACGGTCTGTCTACTCACCCTGGTTCGCTCTCGCGCACCCACTGCAATTGAAGAGAAATGCTTAGGCCTAAGACATTTCGTCAACCGAATTTCCGCCCTCTAACACAAGTATTTAAGAGGAGCCGCAACTCCGTTTGTATAGAACCGTGAGCGATTTTAATGATACCGCTGTGATCAGAGTGTGAGGTGCGTAAAAAATGGAAAAAAAATTTCGGGGGTCCTGTACTTTCAAAACTTTGTTAAGGGGCCGATTACAGCCCCGCGGCCGAAAGGCGCGGCAGCATCAAATAGAGGTGAATTGGTCGTGCCGCGCCGAGTGATCAATATCATAGAACTTTCCTGCGCCGTGCCGCTCAGCTGCGGAAGTATGAACGACCCCTTAGGCGTTGTTTATACTTCCACTGCCGAGCGGCGCGGCGAAGTGCAATCCTATAATATCGATCGTGCCGCACCTCGTGACCGATATTACCGAAATGCACTGGGCCGCGCGGCTTGGCGACACGAGCGTAAAAGATTTTGTAGTATTAATCACACGCCACCCGCACACAAGCGGTGGGCGTGAGGAAGTAATCGGCTCATACGTCACAGCCAGCCGGCTGCCCCGGGTTGTTCTCCTCAGTCTCAGGCTCCTGGCGATGTGGCATGCCTTCCCTCTAACGGGGCTCCGTTCACCCTTTTGTAATTCTTACCCTTTTCTATGATTTCGTTCTCTGTCACTATTAATGTAATGTACACTGCGTATTAAAAACTGTTGTATCCTGGTGTTCGCGTTTTGTAGCAGAAAGGTTAGTCCTACAAGGTTCAACTTGTCAAAATCATAGGAGTAATTTGTTTATAGGATGAGAGTTTATTTCCTCATCTTCGGAGGTGTATATTATGCGGAAACAGCAATGGATGAATATCTTGAACAGAGCACCAAAGGTCGGTAGTTACTGAAGACGCTCGGTAATTATCCGGCTACGTTTAATCGTCAACGTCAAGACTTCGGGGACGCCTTAGGATTCAACCGTTACAATACATAAGAGTCCGGACGCTACTCCGCAAGATATCTTCGATTTTACTATGACAGACGTACAATTTGAACTTCCTATGTTGTTCCAATGTTGGCGCAGAGTTCCTCCTCCCTGCTCCTTCCCCTCCCCCTGCCCCTTCCAATCAAGAGCCTACGAGAACGACCAACTCCTGCACGAGAAAGCTTTAAAACATCTCGAAACAGCAAACAGCAGCAGAGAGTCAAATAGAGTAATCCTTATAGAGAAGAATTCATTTTCTTACCAGTCGGGGTTGCGCTGTAGTTCGTAAATCCGTGTCAAACTTCTCATCTGTTGGTGCATGGTGAGGTCGACGCATGTGGCGCTCTTCTAAAAGAACCAGGGTGTCTTGAAGCTCGGGCAATATCCAGACGATTCCATCCGATTTGGCTGGATTTTAACGTGTTCATATTAGGGATATGGAGGCATCCTTCTCACCTATAGTCTCCTTATGCTCATTGCCACCACTCTCCTCTTCCGATGTCTTTAACGCAAGTTCTTCTCTGAGTTTTCTTCGTTCCTCTTTTGACATTCGCTCCCTCTCATTGCTGAAAATTTTGAAGAACTGCATCCGGTAAAACCTATCCATTTCTGTACAAAGTTAAGCTGTGATAAACTTTCGTACCTTTCATTGGGGCTGTATGCATGAGCGCTAAGGTCCTAATTATGAGCCGGCGGAAAGCTGCGGAAATGACTGGACAACTTTCAAAGATGGGCTTTCACAAAGTGTTGAGGCATCCCAAAGGAACGTTGCACGGGAAAAAAACGTGGAGGGAGCACGCGAGGGGCGGCAGTTCTCTACGCTTCAGCACCCCGCGCCGTGTCGTTGCGAAACAGACTCGCTTCGTTTTTCGCCTTTCTCGAACTTCTACCAGCTGATTTTTTTCTAGGTTAATATAGTCTAAACACGCAGACTAAAAAGAGCATAAACAGCTTTATAATGGGAAGAGTAATGAAATCAGAGGAGTTTTCTGCAATACTTTAACAATTGAGAAGGAGAACATCAACAGAATTACATTTGAAAGCGCTCCGATTTTCTGATCTGCAATATGGCGTATAGGCAGGACCGCAGAATCATGCGTTAACGCCATCACAAGACGTTTTGATTCCGCCGGTCAGTTTTCAGCTACGGCCTAACAAGGAGACCTAGAGCGTCACCCTGCGTCAAATGCGCGAGGTTTCGAGCGAGGAATGATCCCGGATATCGTGCCCTGTGCATAAAGGATGCAAATGCACAACATACCGCGAACTCCTCGCATGGCTAATTTTCTCCTTAAAATACTGTTTTTACGGATCTTTTTGCAAGATTCCGCGTGGAGTCTCCCAAGCAGTCTCATACCTACATCCTGGAACTTCATGGCTTTCGACTTTTTCAGAAGTGGAGTTCGAGCAACACTTCACTCGTCTGACATTGCCATTCCTTTCTCTTACTCCTAATTGAAGGCAGTGTTCACTACCGAAAACCCCATTTTCGAGTCGGACTCAAATGTGAATGTCAACTTCGAGTTCGACTCAAAAATGAGGTCTCTGGTCGTGACTCAACGAATAGTGAAGAAACAGCGAAAAAAAAAAGGCCCAGAATAAGCGCAAATAATGGTTCCTAAGGTACGTACAAGCGGATGAGTGTACGCGTTCTGCTAGTTGTTGCAAGGGCACGCTAATGGCAAAATGTGCGGGTATCAATCAGGCTGGAAAGGGTGCGGGAAAGGTGGTACGCCGCGCGCGCCGAGGACACGCGACGCGTGCTGACCCGCGTCGTCTATAATAGAGTCAACACAAACTGTCGTGAGCGCGAAGCGCTCACCAGATTTGGCTTTGATTCGCCATCGCGCAACCCCCTGTTCTCAGTATCAGGGTCCAGAGTAAACGTAGGAAGACCGTTCTTTTTGCATTCAATATACTCCAGAAAGTTGAATAACTGTTCAAAAAATGGTCCGGAATGGTCACCTGAGATTCGAGAAAAAGTGTCAAAATCACGTCATTCTGGTCGAAAAAAATGTTCATCTCCTTTTTTTTCGGTTGGGGTTCACGATCTTGTTGGAACACTTATCGTTGAGCTAGAAAGCTCATTTTTGGCCAGGGAGTTGGTTTTGTTTGCACCTAGCTCCTGTCAAATTTTGAAGTTGGTAGCTAAATTTTTGCGGAACCTCAAAACTGAGGGTCAAGAAAGACAAAAACACGTAAACATGTTATTATGAACCATATGACGTTTACTCATTCGTAAAAATGAACTAGTGAAATAAACACCGTTACTGATAGGCTTTTGCTCAGGATTGAACGCTCCCTGAGACGGAACTTTTTGAAACGCCGCACGGTGTGACTTAGAAGTGCGCCACAGAACGCCGTAGATAGTGTGCGGGACCCCAGCAGGAGTGCGCAAGACGCCGTAGAACGTGTGTGGGACCAACGTGGGAGTGCGCCGTACGCCAAAAGAAGGTGTGCGGGACTCAAATGGGTGTGCGCAGAACGCCTTGGAAAGTGTGTGGGACCCAAATGAGAAAGCGCCGGACGACGTAGAAAGTGTGCGGGACCCAAGTGGGAGTGCGCCGGACGCCGTAGAAAGTGTGCGGGACCCAAGTGGGAGTGCGCCGGACGCCGTAGAAAGTGTGCGGGACCCAAATGAGAAAGCGCCGGACGACGTAAAAAGTGTTGTGCGGGACCTAAATGGGTGTGCGCAGAACGCCGTAGAAAGTGTGTGGGACCCAAGTGGGAGTGCGCCGGACGCCGTAAAAAAGTAAAGGACCCAAATGGGTGTGCGCAGAACGCCGTAAAAAGTGTGTGGGACCCGAATGTGAGTGCGCCGGACGCCGTAGAAAGTGTGCGGGACCCAAGTGGGAGTGCGCCGGACGCCGTAGAAAGTGTGCGGGACCCAAGTGGGAGTGCGCCGAACGCCGTAAAAAGTGCGCGGAACCCAAATGGGTGTGCGCAGAACGTCGTGGAAAGTGTGTGGGACCCGAATGAGAGTGCGCCGGACGCCGTAAAAAAAGTGCGGGACCCAAATGGGTGTGCACAGTACTCCGTAGAAAGCGTGTGACCCAAACAAAAGTACGTCGGACGCCGTAGAAACTGTGCGGTGACCAAGTGGAAGTGCGCAAGACGCCGTAGAACCCATAGAACGTGTGTGGGACCCAAGTGGGAGTGCGCCGGACGCCGTGGAAAGTGTACGGGACAAAAATACAAGCACGTCCATGCCGATCACTTTTTCCGCAGAGCTGCCGGAATCATTCTTGAACAAAACATGATAACGAACGATAACACACGCTCATAACATGCGGGGTATAAAAGGGCGGAGAAGCGGTATGCATTCATTCACACACCGCTCTTTTCGAGAAGCCACTGGGAAGTGGCTGAGGAGGTCGAAATTGTGCACACATGATTGTTGGCTATTACGATGTGCTCATATCCAAGTGGGAGTGCGCCGTACGCCAAAAGAAGGTGTGCGGGACTCAAATGGGTGTGCGCAGAACGCCGAATAAAGTGTGCGGGACCCAAGTGAGAGTGCGCCGGACGCCGTAGAAAGTGTGCGGGACCCAAATGAGCGTGGCGCAGAACGCCGCAAAAGTGTGCGGGACCCAAATGGGCGTGCGCAGAACGCCGTAAAAAGTGTGCGGGACCCAAATGGGCGTGCGCAGAACGCCGTAAAAAGTGTGCGGGACCCAAATGGGCGTGCGCAGAACGCCGTAAAAAGTGTGCGGGGGTGTGTATACAAGTCTGTTGGTACCTGCTCGTTGGTGCCCCTGCTTCTACTGAACCCAGCTGACGTTTGAGTGTACACAGGGAACGTTCGAGCGATATAGCGTGCACAACTATATCGCGAAAGTATCCCGCACATTGCATAAAGGTGTTGCCATCCGGCACACTAAGGCCTCTGGTCCATAACACCTTAAGATCCGTACCTAGGGAGTTCATGGAGCCTTTCGCCACAAGCCACAATTTCGCCACCCTGAATTGCCGGTCATTTTCGAGTGATATCCAACAATCTGCGTTGTCCAATCTTCTGAGCTACTTCCATGCACCGCTTGCTGCTTTGCAGGAAACTCGCCTCAAGGATAGACCAGTCATCAACGTCGGAGAGTGCGTCATCTACTGTGGTGACGCTGATGATAGGAGAGTAGGAGGCTGTGCGATAGCTGTAAGGAAGGACTACAATGGTATGATCGAGGAATTCGGCTCAACGTCGTGTAGGAATGCATTTGTGCGACTGCGGGATCACAGAGGATTCAATCTGTGGATAATGAGTGTTCATGCGCCCACCGAAACCGCCGAAGACAATTCCAAGGATGCCTTCTACGAGGAACTCAATACGTTGCTAGCCAGGATACCTTGTCAACATGCCGTTGTGGTGGGAATCGACGCAAACGCGAAGATGGGACTTGATCAGGAATCCGAAGTACTCGGTGAATGGTTCTTCCCAGTGGAGCAAACATCGGACAATGGCTACCGCCTTGTCGACTTTTGTGAACGCAGTGGTCTGATTATTGCATCGGCATTCAAGAGGATACATCGCCGCCATCAGCTTACGTGGCAGGGACCAACCCAGCTATCTCTGGAAGAGCAGCGGAAGCGGAAGATGACAACTTTGAAACTACAGCTCGACTATGTTCTGACGAGGAATATTCCAGTATCGCACATTCGAAGATCTAGAGCTGTGTGGGATGTCGCATTCGATTCGGATCGCCGTCCAGTTCTGTTGAATTCCACTGCGAGGATTCATAGGAGGAAGCGAGGGGCTAAGCCTCTCCAGAGGATTGATACGACAAGTCTCAGGGTTGAAGAATGCAGAAGGAAATTTCTGAAAGTTGGGCTCCGCAGAAAAGGTCAAGGATTTGGCATTGCTCTAAAATGTAGTGAAATTGTTTCATTAGATTTGGCTATCGAACAGATTTTCTAAATGTAGTGAAATAGTTGAATCGATTTGGCTGTTGTTGGTATATGAAGATAACATAATCATTAAATGTAGTGAAATTGTTGCAAACGGATTTGGCAGGAGCTCTATGAATTATCACAGTCAAATCACGCGTCAGAAGGTCCTCTGGCGAGCGAATGAAGACAAAAAGAAAAAATAATAAACCTCAGTCAACAATGCTGAACGAAACGTGGCCTTATGGGCTAGAAATAAGGTTCTCGAATGTTATTCTGCCTTTTCAGTGTAGCTCCCACTTAGGTACTAGACCTTCCCTCTTCCCTCACTGATTAGATAAAAATCACGAAAACGAAATGTAACACAATTTATTAGCTACTGACGCTATGTCTTCGTGTCCTCAACGCTTTCACGATTCACATAGTATGCAAACGTTTTTGCTGCTAGACTTATTCTTGTTCTTATTTGATTCGATATGCGCTCCCCTTCTGACGCGTGATTTGACTGTGATAATTCATAGAGCTCCTGCCCAATCTGTTTGCAACAATTTCACTACATTTAATGATTATGTTATCTTCATATACCAACAACAGCCAAATCGATTCAACTATTTCACTACATTTAGAAAATCTGTTCGATAGCCAAATCTAATGAAACAATTTCACTACATTTTAGAGCAATGCCAACTCCTTGACCTTTTCTGCAGAGCCCAACTTTCAGAAATTTCACAATTTTTTCAAGGGTTTCCTTCTAAAACATCGTCAATCTCTAAAAGTCAAGTTGTTGTTTTTCGAAAACATAGTGGTAGAAATGAGGAAACAACCGCTCCGCTGCTAAAACTGCAAGATAATTGTTGCAACGCGGCTTCCTACAAATAGATGCAAGGCATATACTTTTTGAATTTAAAAGTCGAAAAATGAAAAAATGAGATTCAAAATGACCCAATTGTACAGGTTCTAGGCACTATTCTAGACGGGGGTACGCACCATTCAAGACAGAAATGAAATGGACGGCTAATTGGTGAGGCTACCAGTCGAAGTATTTCCGCAGAGCTCTAATAAAAACAATGATTGATAGCGCAGTAACAGCCTCTTTTATCAGAGTTTTTCATCATTTCTATGAGTAAATCTTGGGTGGCCCCACCACGTCTAGGGATATACCCAGGTCAGCCGCTCTAGCCAAACTTCACCGGTTCATGCTGATGTGGCTCGTCTGCGCCGGCCCATATGTCTGTTTCGGAAAAGGAACGATAGTTAAAGGCAGTGTTCACGATCAATATCGGACTCGAGTTCGACCCAAAAATGGGATTGTTTTTGTCGTGAGGTAACTAATAGTGAAGAAACAGCGAAGAAAAACGTCCAGAATAAGTCAAAATAACGGCTTCTTAATTCAGGGCGTGGACGAGAATCATGGGCCCTGCTGATTTCGTCAAGCGCGCTAATCGCGAAATCTGCGCGAATCGGTAATGCTAATTGCGGCAGAGTTGCTTGGCAATTTGCCATCGAAACGCGTGCGGCGCCACAAGCTCGTCCGATCGGGGGCGGACCGGGATAGGTAGGCGCATCGGGAGAGCTTTCAAAGCCGTTTGTATTCATTTCTGGCCAGTTTTCGTTGCCTTCTTAGACCCTATAATCTACAGCACCTGCCAACTTAGAGTTTCACACCGAGACCTCGAGAACGAGATTTGTCGTGAACACTGCCTTTAAGTGCGCCAGAAGAGGGCTACCGTAATCTTAGGAATAATGTTATTCGGCTCTCGTAAACAAATTGGATGATACAAAATTGACCAAGGGTAAAGTATAAAAGAAGTGAAGAGCGGTGTGTCTTGATTCACACACCGTCCTGCTCCAGAGGTCAGCAGTTGAGGATCTGCATGGACTACAAAGCAGGAAAACATCACCACCTGTAGGGAAGATGAAGCGAATTCGGAGTCAGAACTTAGAAAATTTTAGAGCTAACTCGAGTGAGATTACGGTAGCCCTGTTCTGGCGGACTTAACTATCGTTCTTGTAGATTCGGATGCCTGGCTTGCATACGGTGTCCTGAGCATTAAACTGAGATCCAGCACACATTCCATGAAGTCCTGCTCATCCTTACAGGGGTCTTGCACACGTTTCATGATGTCCTGCACACTCCTACTGATGTTCTGCACACATTCCACGAAGTTCTGCTCATCCTTACAGGGGTCTTGCACACGTTTCATGATGTCCTGCACACTCCTACTAAGGTCCTGCACACATTCCTTGATGTCCTGCACACCCCTATTGGGGTCCTGCACACGTTCTATGATGTCCTGCACAATTTTACTAAGGTCCTGCACACATTCCATGACGTCCTGCTAATCCCTACTGGGGTCCTGCACACGCTTCATGATGTCCTGCACACTCCTACTAAGGTCCTGCACACATTCCTTGATGTCCTGCACACCCCTATTGGGGTCCTGCACACGTTCTATGATGTCCTGCACAATTTTACTAAGGTCCTACACACATTCCATGACGTCCTGCTAATCCCTACTGGGGTCCTGCACACGCTTCATGATGTCCTGCACACTCCTACTGATGTCCTGCACACATTCCATGAAGTCCTGCTCATCCTTACAGGGGTGTTGCACACGTTTCATGATGTCCTGCACACTCCTACTAAGGTCCTGCACACATTCTACGACGTCCTGCACACCCCTACTGGGTTCTGCACAGGTCCCATGATGTCCTGCACACTCCTACTGAGGTTCTGCACACATTCTATGACGTCCTGCACACCCCTACTGGGGTCCTGCACAGGTCCCATGATGTCCTGCAAACTCCTACTGAGGTTCTGCACACATTCTACGACGTCCTGCACACCCCTACTGGGGTCCTGCACAGGTCCCATGATGTCCTGCACACTCCTACTGAGGTTCTGCACACATTCTACGACGTCTTGCACACTCCTACTGTTGTCCTGCACAGGTCCCATGATGTCCTGCACACTCCTACTGAGGTTCTGCACACATTCTCTACGACGTCCTGCACACTCCCACTGTTGTCCTGCACACGTTCCATAATGTCCTGCAGCCTCCTACTGAGGTCCTGCACACATTCTAAGACGTCCTGCACACCCCTACTGGGGTCCTGCACGGGTCCCATAATGTCCTGCACACTCCTACTGAGGTTCTGCACACATTCTACGACGTCCTGCACACCCCTGCTGGGGTCCTGCACAGGTCCCATGATGTCCTGCACACCCTACTGGGAGGTTCTGCACACATTCTACGACGTCCTGCACACCCCTTCTGGGGTCCTGCACAGGTCCCATGATGTCCCTGCACACTCCTACTAAGGTCCTGCACACCCTACCGGGAGGTCCTGCACACATTCTACGACGTCCTGCACACCCCTACTGGGGTCCTGCACATGTCCCATGATGTCCTGTATACTCCTACTAAGGTCCTGCACACTCCCACTGAGGTTCTGCACACATTCTACGACGTCCTGCACACCCCTACTGGGGTCCTGCACAGGTCCCATGATGTCCTGCACACTCCTACTAAGGTCTTGCACATCGTTCCATAATGTCCTGCAGACTCCACTGAGGTCCTGCACACCCTACTGGGGTCCTGCACAGGTCCCATGATGTCTCTGCATTGCACACTCCTACTGAGGTCCTGCACACTCCTACTGGGAGGTCCTGCACACATTCTACGACGTCCTGCACACCCTACTGGGGTCCTGCGCGGTCCCATAATGTCCTGCACACTCCTACCGAGGTCCTGCACACCCTACTGGGGTCCTGCACAGGTCCCATGATGTCCTGCACACTCCTACTGGGGTCCTGCACAGGGCCCATGATGTCCTGCACACTCCTACTAAGGTCCTGCACACTCCTACTGGGAGTGTCCTGCACACATTCTACGACGACTCTGCACACCCCTTACTGGAGTCCTGCACAGGCCCATGATGTCCTGCACACTCCTACTGGGAGGTCTCTGCACAGGTACCATAATGTCCTGCACACTCCTACTAGGTCCTGCACACTCTAATGGGGTCCCGCACAGGTCCCATGATGTCCTGCACACTCCTACCAAGGTCCTGCACACATTCTACGACGTCCTGCACACCCCTACTGGGGTGCTGCACACGTCCCATGATGTCCTGCCCACTCCTACTAAGGTTCCTGCACACGTCCCATGATGTCCTGCCCACTCCTACTACGGTCCTGCACACGTTCCATGATGTCCTGCACACTCCTACTGAGGTCTTCCACACGTTCCATGATGTCCTGCACACTTCCTACTGAGGTCCTGCGCAGGTACAATGATGTCCCCACACACTCTACTGAGGTCCTGCGCAGGTACAATGATGTCCTGCACACTCCTACTGGGGTCCTGCACACGTCTCATGATGTCCTGCCCACTCCTACTACGGTCCTGCACACGTTCAATGATGTCCTGCACACTCCTACTAAGGTCTTGCACACGTTCCATGATGTCCTGCGCACTCCTACTGAGGTCCTGCACACATTCTACCACATCCTGCACACCCCTACTGGGGTCCTGCACACGTTCCATGATGTCCTGCACACTCTTACTGAGGTCCTGCATAGGTCCCATGATGTCCTGCACACTCCTACTAAGGTCTTGCACACGTTCCATGATGTCCTGCACACTCCTACTGGGGTCCTGCACACGTTCGATGATGTCCTGCATACTCTACTGAGGCCCTGCCCACATTCTACGACGTCCTGCACACCCCTACTGAGGTCTCACATAGTCAACCGACACTTCCAGCACATCCTGCGACGCCTTCTTATCGATGGTGCGCTTTGAACGAATACGCGCCGCGGTCAAGTACATCAACCCGCACAGCGTCCTCTTCCGAGCCGGACGTTCAAAGTACACCACCCTGAGAGAGCAAGGTGTTTATATGGAGTCTAAGAAAACAATGACTGATAACGAAAAACCCACCATTTTCATAAACTATTCTTGAGAGGCCGGTTTCCGAGTTTCAAACGCCCGTTAGGGGCCCAGAAGTCATTATGGTGAGTTCTGACAATTATTTTCGTCATTCCCGTGGCCGATTACTTCTAGTCACAAATTTTCGAGCGATTTGGTCCACGCCTTCCAAAAAAATGGTTTTCGACGGACGGAGGTGGAGGCGGAGGCGGAGGCGGTGGTGGAGAACGTTTTTGCGTACTTTGAGAGGTCATAACTTCAGAAAGCGGGGACCAGTTGGGATGAAAAGTTGCACACATATGTAATTTCTTGCAGCGCGTCGAATAGTGTACAGCTCATACCTCTGTTGACGGTATGAATAGGTGATCTCATTGTAGGGCATCCGCACGGGAAGAGATCAAAGCCAAATCCTGGTGAGCGCTTCGCGCTCACCACAATTCCGACAACGCGTTTCTGTTCATATTGGAGTACGGACTAAGAATAAACTTTGCGTCGCTGACTCTTTCGTCAGGTGCATCTAGAACACTTCGAAAGAGGCACTCCCGGTTGCACAGCCCAGGAAGAAGCTCGCCTACGTCTCAGAGGAAACAACATCTACTTACAACGGAGTATGTGCTCTCCGAACTGTAGGAAACTTCGTGGAGGAGAAGCGTCTCAGGAGGAAGTTGCGGCGGCAGCTTCAAGGTGACCGCGAACGAGAATGGACGTGTAGAGCTAAGGAGTTTGAGAAGGCTTCGGAGAAAAAGAATCCGAGGAAAGCCTACACGTTGTTACGACAGTATAGCGGCAAGATGAAGAGATGTTCTGCTGTCTTCAACACTACAAATTGAGTTGCAGTTGGTGAAGCGACGCTGCCATTTTGGAAGGATTACTTAAGTTCTTTACTGAATCGTCCAGCGCCGTCAGTACCAGAGCTGCCGCATGTTCAGAGAGCACATTACGATGTCAGTGAGGAACCGCCGCCTGAGTCTGAAGTTTTGAATTGTGTCCGCAAAATGAAGAATGGAAAGGCAGGTGGAGATGACAACATCACTGCTGATATGCTGAAAGCTCTTCCTCCGTCTGGGATTCGTGAGATGACCAACACCATCCGTGCCATATGGATGAGCGAAAGGATACCCGATTCGTGGAGACATGCGATCATTGTACCTCTTCACAAAAAGCTATCTGTCACGGATCCTAAGAACTACAGAGGAATCTCTCTACTCCGTGTCATGTACAAGGTTTCAGAACGTATCATTCTCGAGCGACTCATCAAACATCGTGAGGAAACGACCAGAGAGGAGCAAGCCGGTTTTCGACCTGGAAGATCGACCATCCACCAAGTGTTTGTTGTGAGAAGAGTAATCGAATCGTGGCAGCGGTATTCGAAGCCATTACAGCTTGCTTTTTTGGACTTTGAAGCCGCATTCGACTCTCCTCATCGTGATCGGAGACGTGGGCAGCACCGAAGACGCAGATGGAAAGGTTGGATTGCACGGAGAGGAAGCTTTTTAGGCGTTTGCTTGGATATTTCTGGCCGCGTGTATGCCGTAACGAAGACCTTTACAAGGAAATCGACGCAGTACATAAACGCTTGACACGAGGGAGGTGCCAGCATCTCCTAACGCCATCTCAAGCAGCAATGGAAAGTCGACTTCGACTGCTCGGGCATATACTAAGAAGACCGCCAGATCGTCTTGTTCAACACGCTCTAAGGATGCTTCCAAGTCCTGTCTGGAAACGGCCGCCTGGACGTAGGCGAAAGTTTTGGACGGATGTGGTGAAGGAGGATTTGAAATCACTCGGCATTGAAAGGCAATTCAGGCGCGATGTTTTACTTCGCAGGAAGTGGAATAGTGATCAATGGATAGATTGTGTTCAAATGGTGGCTGAGGACCGTGACAAATGGACACGGCTGACTACTAGGACGGCACGCCTCGGTGAAGATGCGGAATGACCGCGTCAGGCGAAAGCCTAAGTCAAGTAAGTCAAGTAAGTCATATCCAAGCTCACACTTGGAAATTTTTTTAGAGGATTTCGGTAGCCCTGCGGAAAAAATGATATGCAGGAGCGTGCTCGTGATCCAAATGGGTGTGCGCAGGACGTCATAGAAAGTGTGCAAGACATCAGTGTGAGTGTGCAGGACGTCATAGAAGGGGGTAGGATCAGTGGGTTCACCTCCAGTTAACACCACAATGCATAAATCTAGAAAGGAAACCTTTAGGAAAAATAAATGAAATTCCTGAAAGTTTAGGTTCCTGGCAAAAGTAAAGATTTGGCATGGCCATTTTTTCGAAAATTTAGAAATGTGTATACTCAGTTAAAAGGGGAAGGTAAAGAAAAATAGAAAAAGTTTTGAAATATTCCTGAAAACGATTTGGCGAAGAATAATTTGTTTTTCGGGAAATGAAGTGAAATAGCTGAAAGTATGATTTGGCAGTCGAGTTTGAGCAAACTGTTGATAAGAGTTGTGCAAAACGAGAGATCGCGTTGTATGAGCTTATCCGTGAAACATATCGAAGCAAAATCACGCGTGATAAGGCAAGCAGTAAATCTCGTTTGGGAGCTGGAATGCCGCGATCTTCACGTATTAAGTGAAGTAAAATCAAGTGTTTGTTCCATAACACGCGTGATTTCGCTTTGATATGTTCTACGGATAAGCTCATACAACGCGATCTCTCGTATTGCACAACTCTTATCAATAGTTGGTGCAAACTCGACTGCCAAATCATACTTTCAACTATTTCGCTACATTTCCCAAGAATCGAATTATTCTACGCCAAATCGTTCTTAGGAATATTTCAAAACTTTTTTCCATTTTTTTGCCTTCCCTTTTTCACGGCGTATATCTCTCTCTGGCATTGGGGGGCTCCTAGCCCACGACTATGGGGACTGGGGCGAGAATACCGCGAACTGGCGCAAGCGACTTTTTCGTGGTATTCTCCGGCTAAGCTCGTGGGCCACTAGCGAAAGGCTTTTTTTCCAACTTTATAGTAGCCCACGAGTATACGGCTCTTATTAGTCGATGATTTGGTGTCGCTCCATGCCCACGACATGGCCGTTTTCAAGACTTGCACGTACGCCGACGTTGATTGTGTTGAGACAAATAGAAACGTGTTCAAACAAATCGCCACCTCATGATTCGGCGTCATTTTCAACATTGTCATTTGCTTCATCCACACCTCACCTCCAACCTCTTTCTTGTCCTTCGGCTTGCAATGGCCTACCTAATATTTTCTTATTTTCTTCGCTGTAGTGTGTGTATATGTGTGTAGGTGTGTGTATGTGTGTATGTGTTTAGGTGTGTATGCGTGTATGTGTGTATGTTTGTATGTGTGCATGTGTGCATGTGTATGTGTCTATACGTAGGTATGTGTGTATGTGTATGTGTGTGCATTAGAGTATGCCAACAAATATTCGGAAAACGAATATTCGGCCGAATAAACGAATAATCGAATTTTCGAATTATTCGATTACTCGGAAAAGTCAAATTCCCGAATAATTCGTTTATTCGACTATTCGAAAAAGTCAATTTTCCGAATACTTCGCTTATTCGAATATTCGGTAAAGTCAGTTTTTTCAAATAATTCGGTGATTCGAAAGGCCCAATATCCGAATATTCGGCCGAATAGACGAATAATTTCACAGAAATGGGAAGCAGAGTCTCCGGCACAAGTTCATTCTTCCGACCACGCCCATTTTTCCGTGCCGCAACGTCTGTACTGATCTTGGAATTGTAGGAAAACACGGGTTGGTGTTATAAATTCGTTTCCGCATGAAAAAATGGGCGTGGCCAAGTGCGATAGCCAACTGCCCCCCCCCCCTCTGCTCCGATGAAACCCGGCCTGTTTGTGACCCTCTCCAGAAAGTCCATAAGGGATGATGAGGGTTCCGAAATTATTAGTCGCCGTGCATTCATTTGTTTTGCCCGCAGCCAATACTCCCAATGCATTTATTTTCACGGCAACGATTACGGTACGTAACCTCCGCTAGCACCTAAAACGTTCTTGTCCTTTCCTTACATATTATAAGCGGCGTGGTGTGTCTGTCCGACTGTCTGGCACGTCCGACCGACGTCTGTTTGACCGGTGTTCGAATTTCCCGCAAATTTTGACACATTCGGTCGGAGCGCGTTATTGATTCAACAATACACAAAGAACGTCGCGGAAAGAGAGTGGGTTTCAGGAAGAGCGCGCACACCATTGCGATCGTGCTGGGACAACCCTAGCTGTTGCGTATTTAGTCCTTTAAGCTACCTTCGCAACAAATAAACCACCACCAGGTACTTTGTGAAAGTGGGCGGGGCTTCGGGTTCACCGCAAGGTTCGCGTTATTGAAATGGAACGTGGCCGCGGTCTGACCTGTATCCTCATCCTCATGTACCATATAATAATGGACGTGGTGATGTGTCTAACCATCAAAGCTGTTGCATATTGAGTTTTTTGGTTTTCCATTGAAGTATGTCGTATTAGGAAGTACTGGGTGGTGTATCCTAGACTTTATAAATCCACCTCCGTCTCACATAGCGGTAAACAGTCCTGTCTCTATCCTTATGTTTCGCCATAATGCGTGTCTGAGCAACTATCTATACGTATGCACGCATGCACGGGTGAGTAAATGGCACTCGGAAACTCCAGAAATTTTTGTCATAGAATAGAGCACGATAATGTTCTGCCAATTTGCAGGACGCCGTAGAAAACGAGTAGAGGTTCAGAAGGAGCACGCACAGTACCGTGGAAAAAATGTAAGAGGTCTAAGAACAGCGCGCACAGTATCATGGAAGGTGAATAGGGGTTCAAAAAGTGCGCGCAGTTTCGTTGGTAGACAGAAAGGTACAGGAGGAGCGCGTATAGCGCGTGGAAGTAAGCAGAGGTTTAGGAGGCGCGCACAGAATATTTGGGAAACGATTAGGAGAGTATAAAAAGTGCGCACAGTGGATTTGATAGTAAATCGAGGTTTAGGAGGAACGCGCACGGGTTTAGGAAGAACGCGCAATGTCGTGAGAAGTGATTCTAAGTTGAAGAGGAACGAGCACGAATTTGAAGAAGGGAGCGTGCACAAGGAATTAGATGGCGGATAGGTTTAGGGAGCGCCCGTACGGGTTTAGGTTAAGCGCGCGCACTGTCATGAGGTGACTACATATAGGAGAGGAGCGCGCACGAAAAGTCTAGAAAGTGGGTAGTGGCTCTGGAGGAGCATCCATAGCTTCTTGGAAAGTGAGTGGGGCTTTAAAATGAGCGCTGGCAGAAACGTCGGATGGCAGCAGAGGTTGAAGAGGAGCGGGCGAAACGTCGTCAAAGGTGAGTAGTGGTATAGGAAGAGCGCGAAACGTGTGACAGATGCGGAGTAGGAATTTAGGAAAAGCGTGTACTATGCTATGGAAAAAAGAGGTTCAGGTTTCAAGCGCGCACGGCGTAGTGATTGGAGGGGCGCACAGTAGGAGCTCGCACAGTGTCACAGTGTTTTGGAGAGCAAACGGTGGTTCATGAAAAGCCCGCACGATGTGCTGCATTGCGAACAGAGTTTGAGAAGAGCGCGCAGTTCTTGGGAAGTGAGCAGGGTTTGGAGAGGAGCGCACAACGTGTAGGGCAGAGATTACGCAATGGAGGCGGTGCGCACACCATTGTGGGAGGTGTAAAAGGCTTCATGAGGAGCGCGCAGCGTCGGAGAAAAGTACTAGATTTTTCAGGCATGTGCGCACACCATTTTTACCTTTTTGGTTTAATCACCCAAGTTTGAGAAACCATGCCGGTGGGCAAAGCGCCACATTTTCCCCAGCAACCAGTGGCTCGACAAACGATGATGGATCTTTAGGAGCTGAATGCTTCCTCGATGCGTCACCGCAGCCTGATATCAAGTGGTTCTACGACAACAAAGAAGTCAAGCAGGATTCCCGCTTCCAGTTCAAGCTTGACTCTAAAGGAAATGAATCCTACTCCGCCATTCTTCAGATTAAGGATCTTGCTGACAGTGATGCAGGAGGTTACCGCTGCGCAATCGTCAACCCCCATGGAAAAGGAAATACCAATTTCAATTTGAAACTCACTGGTTTCTCTTCGCCGACTTTCGTGGAGAAGCCGCAGATATCATCACGGGACGAGGGCCAGGTTATGGTTATGGAGTTCAAAGCGAAATCCATCTTGAAGCCGACGTTTGTCTGGCATAAGGGTGATGAGATTGTTGCGCAGTCCGATCGTGTAAACATTGTTCTAAGAGAGGAGGCTAACCAAATCCACTATGCTGCTCTTGAAATTAAGGAACCCACGAAAGAGAAGGATGCCGGTCAGTTCATTTGTACAGCAAAGAATGACTCCGGAAAGCTGACTGCGACATTCACAGTGAAATTCGAAGTACCCCAGGGAGCACCAACATTCACGCGAAAGCCACAAATCCTCCAGGTCACGTCCAAATCTGGAGATCCAGCCATTGTATTTGATATTGGATATCAGACTGATCGCAACCCCGAGGTTATGTGGATTAATCCGAAAGGAAAGAAAATGAGGGAGTCTACCAGAATTCGTTTCTTCACTTCACCGGATGGACCCAACAACACTTTCACTGCCAAGCTGGAACTCAAGAACTACAAAGCCAAGGACTCTGGAACGTACACCTGCAATATCAAGAACGAAGCTGGAGAGGCGAACGTTGAGCTAACCCTGAACATCGAAGGTCCTATGGATGACGGAGGTGATGATGGAAGCGAAGCGTAAGCTCATAAACCTTGAATGCCATTTTTGTATGGACCCATCGACGATTTTTCAACCATGTCTCAAGAGGGGAATTCAGAGATATGCATTATTTCTGGAATGTAATAGAAAAAATTTTGAAGAGGTATACAGGTTTAAGGAGAGCGCGTAACGTGTGGAAGTGATTAGACTTTAAATGGGTGTACGCACACCATTGCGAAACGTTTACAGAGGTTTAAGAGGAGCGCACATAAGATTGATGAAGGTGATCGAGGTTTGAAGGTGTGTGCGCACCCCACCAAGGAAGGTGTATTGTGGTTCAGGAGGAGCGCGCAAAAAGTCGGTGAAAAGGACCAGAGTTTGAAGGGACATTTGCACACCATTGTTGGACAGGTGTAAATGTTTAAGGACAGCGCGCACAACATCGAGAAGTGATTAGGGTTAAAGGTTTTTCGCACTTTATCGTGAAATGTTTATAGGGTTTCGAACGAGCGCGCACAAGGTCTATGAAAGTGATTGGGGTTGAAAGGGGTGTGCGCACACCATTATAAAAGGTGCGTAGGGGTTTGGGAGGAGCCCGAACAACGTCCGGGAAAGTGTTTTGGGCTTGGAAGGGAGTGCGCATCCTATTTTTCGAAGGTGCATAGGGGTCAAGGAAGAGCGATTCGTTCAGGAAAGTTACTAGAGTTTGAAGAGGTGTGCGCACACCACTTTGGAAGGTGTATGATGAATATAGGTTGAGCGAGAACAACGTTCGGGATAGCGATTGGGTCATTGAAGGGTGTGCAGATCCCTCCGTTTGATATTGTATAGGGGTTGAAAAGGAGCGCATACAACGCCGGAAAATCATTAGAAATTTAATGAGTCTGCGCACACACTTACTGAAGAAGTATAGGGATTTGAGAGGATAGCGCATACCGCCTTGGAGAGTAAAAACTTTTATTATAGACAGAGGTCCAGATGCTGCAGGAGCTAGCGTGCAACATCAGTGAGATTGTGCGTATAATATCAAAATGTTTTCGCGTGGCGGCCAGGAATCTGATGACTTTATTGAGACCACCTGTATTGGAAGAAATGCTTCTAAAGAAATCGCACAGACAACTTGCGTGATTTGTAGCAGAGGGTAAGTAAGGAGATGGGAGTGCATTTTGAGCCTCAACTATCATTTTCGACTCTCCACAGGAATGAGAAAGACAGCCCATTAGAGATTTGAAGCAAACAGATAAAATTTTTTATTTACACTTGATTTCTTTACACAATCCTGAAAGACTACATCAGAAAGCAGGCAAACTCCGAGGCACTACTTAAAAACTTTACATTTTGACAGAACACCAGTTGCGGCGGTCGATTATGACGAAACATCACTTCTGATGGCGATGATTGAAGAAAAGACGCTCACCTCTACCGAGCTGCAAAGATCTTTAACGAAGCACCGGTCTTTATGATGGGTGGAAATCGAACGCCGCGCAGCGGCGTGAGTGCATGTGCGAGCGCCGCAAAATCCAGCTTCGTTGAATACCGCCAAGCGGTGTGAGACGAAACTGGTAAACTATAATCGTTCTTGTAAACTATGGGAACCTCTAGGGAAGGTTTTGAGAACCAGCCGATGTATGCGTTGTGCGAACTTTGGACCTTCCCGGAAGACTCCCATAGTTTCATGAATACGGCCACAGGTAAATTTCATGGTGAACAGCGGTCGAATCTGGTGAACAGCTGTGCAATCCCAGGTCAATAGTTGGTGTATACCGCGAATACTATAGCTCAATATCGCTACAGCAACACGTCTATAGCACGACAATAGTGCGCCAGTGACGCGAGTATAGCACGTCAATACCACTGCAGTAGCGCGATAGTAGCACGTCAACAAAGTGGTAATAGCAAGACAAAACCGCGCCGGCACTGCGAAAATAGCAGGACAAAACAGAGCCCACAACGCGACGAAACCGCGTCGATACCGTGGGAATAGCCCGTCGACACCTCGGGAAAAGCGCATATATTCCGCGACAGTGGCACGCCAGTACCGCGACTACCACGATTTGGGGCTCGGAGCCCAGTTGTCCGGAGCGCTCGAGTGGTTTTCTTGTGGGCTAGTAGCTCCCCAGTGCCAGAGCTAATTTTTCGAAAAATCTCAGGCATTGGGGAGCTCCTAGCCCACGACTATGGAGATTGGGGCGAAAATACTGCGAAGTGGCGCAAGCGACTTTGTCACGGTATTCCTTGGCAAAGCTCGTGGGCCACTAGCGAAATGCTTTTTTCCAACTTTATAGTAGCCCACGAAAATACGGCTGTCCTTTATCAACGATTTGCTGTCGCTACTAGCCCACGGCAAAGCTGTTTTCGAAGTTTGCACGTACGCACGACACTGATCGGGTCAAGGCAGATCGAAACGTGTCCAAACAATTCGCCACGTCATGGTTGGGCGTCATTCTTGATTTTTTTCTTCCTGTTCTTGTGATGCTGTCTTCTGACTGCAATTATCAAGTAAACTCCAAATACCGAGCGGTGCCGATTGCCACAAGGACATTAAATGATGATATCAGTTGCATTTCTATATATCAGGCTCTCAAACGAAAGTTAAATCAAAGCATTTTATGGCTTTGTGGCAATCGGCACCGCTCGGTATTTTTGTCTAGATCGAAATGTACCGAACAGAGTGGAACGATACATAATTTCTCTGAAATGAGTCTTGAGATCTATACCATTACTGTGCTCTCATTTTTAATGTAACCGAGTTTCCTATTTGCTTGTGACACTCCTGTGGAGCTGGAACATTTTCGTTTTTGTATTTGGTTTTGGTACTCGATCTCTAGCTGCAATCGTTATTTTCTTATGTTGTATTATTTTTATTCTGCTATGCTTATTTAGATTTCGCGTATTTTTTGAAGCAGTGAATATGTTATTTGGTGAATTTCCGCGTTTGAGTGCAAATGAGTGCGCAAAGTGGCAATGAACCGCGTTTATTCGGGAGCGCTGAAAAACCCGGGGTGCAAAACTAGTTGGGGGGGGGGGCACTCAGAGTTCAAGTGAGAAATGAATGATTCTGCTTTCAGAAATCGATCAAATTTTATGGAATTTTTAGGAAATTACGAGCGATAACGTTATCGCATATCTGATAACCAAAGAAATATTCATTTTCATGAATGATTCTTTTCATTTCTATGAGCAAGTCTTGGATGCCCCCCCGCAACTAGTTTTGCACCCTCATTTGCGCTTCTGTGATGATGGCGTATCGCGCAGTCGATTATGTGCAAAATGTGCATCTGCAGACATGACAGACACTCCTGGGGCCGAATGCACATCTCTCCCCGCACGTCCCCGTCCCCGCGAAGACCATCCATGTTTGGTCATGACATCTATAAATGAAATAGTATTTCCTTTTCAGATACTTTGTCTAGCTTGGAAACGATGATGAGAAAAGACCCTTGTTAAGCGAAGAGAGAAAAGCGTGGAATGGACGGCCAACTGTCGACTCGCCATCACAAGGGCGTTGTAAGTTTTTTTTTTGAAGAGGATACATTTGGTGTGATGTTCTCCAGCCTTCCCTCACATATAATTTTGATTCTTCAGAAATGATGTTCGTCTTTATAATGGAACGAACGACGTTCCGACCCCAAGATCGGTAGGTACTAACGAATATGCGTCTGAGCCGGCCCAATTTACTCCGAAGATGGTATTTTCAGAAGAAAGGACGTAGAGACAGCGGCAGTCCTGACGAGAACCTGCATGATGGAGTGGAAGAATGAATTTACTGGAGGAGCGTCACCCTTTCATGTTGATCAGCTGCCCGGGTTGAAGAGTTTAACTTCTGCAAGGTCATGATTTCGTGAATTTTTTGGATCTTTATAATAGTAGCTCGTGATAACCGGTGTTCAAACTTGTCTTGTTGTGTTGTTGTTTATCTTACCTTGTTGAAACATGTTTTTATTGCTATTTTTGAATCTTGTGAATCAGGGTCCCTAGGCTTTTGCTGCATATCGTGATCTTGTGTATTTGGAGCCTTTGTTTTGAAACATGATCTGGTGAATTTCGGGTCCCCAGGCCTTTGTTATGAGAAATGACTGGGTGAATTAGGGTGCCTATGCGAGAAATATAGTGCTAGGCGAGAAAAATTCTCATGTGCTTATTTTGTGAAGTCTGAAATATTTTTGCGTTTAACTACGTGTCATACTGCTTGAATTCCATTATGAATTTGTGTTGTTGGTGCTCACGGAACAACTTGAAAGAAAGCGGTACAAGTCTAGTTAAAAAGCTGTGTGATGGCGCATGAGCAGCACTCCAATCAGTGGCTTAGCTGAAGAGCGATTAAATACTTTTCGAGCGGTCAAAACCTGGGTTAGCAGCAGTAGAAGCGTGGTTGAACAGCTGAGCACTACCAGGTCAACAGCTCGTCAACACCACGAGGGCAGCACGTCAATTGCGGGACAATAGTCCGTCAATAGCTCGCAAATAGTGCGGCAGTAACGCGAGTATAGCACTTCAGCGCGATAGTAGTACGTCAGTAGTGCGGTATGAACACGACAGAAGTGCGGCAATAGGAGTATTATAACGCGTCGACAACGCGACGATAGCAAGACGAAACCGCGAAAATAACGCATTTAGACCGCAACAAAAGCGTGAAAAAAAACTGAAGATAACGCGTCTAAACCGCGCCAGTAGCATAACAAGACCGCCACAATCGCGTGACTAAACCGCAACAATAGCATGACAAAACCGCGAAAATCGCATGACGAAACCACGTCATAGCATGGCGAAATCGCGACAAAACCGCGTCTATGCGGCGGGAGTGCCGCTGCTTTTCCACGACAGTGGCACATCGACACCGCGACTATCACGATTTGGGGCTCCTAGCCCAGTTGTTCGAGCGCTCGGAGCGGCTTTCTTGTGGGCTAGGAGCGTCCCAGTGCCAGAGATGGTCATGCCAAATCTTTACTTTTGCCAGAATCCTAAACTTTCAGGAATATATATTGACTGCAATCTACTCTGAGAACCGTCTATGGGTGCTAGGACATTCCATCTTATCGCATATAACCTAAAAATGGAGAATTCTTCGCGCTCTTAGTTTGCACCCACCACATTCGCATAATTCAGGCGGCAAAAGAAGTTGTTCCTAAGTTATCGGTAGACGTTCGTTTCCACGAACCTCATTTCTGCTAACTTCTTGCACTGATACTATCATATGAGTGATAGGCGACTTTCCAAACATCTTGTTGAAGGGAAATTACCTAATAAGCGCGTGGCGATACGTCGCGAAGCGACAAGCAACGCATGCTCTCCGCCGCGCGCGGCGTACCATCTGGCCGCCGCCCGGCTGGAAAAGGCGAAGTCGCTGGGCCATTTTCCATTGAAAAAGTCGGCGAGGCCACTAGCTCTTCAGAACGTAGGGCGGGGCGGACTAGGCAGACGTGCTGGGCTAACGAAATCTCCACATCGCCGCCGTTTTTATCGATTTCCGGCCCGTTTTCGCTGCTTTTTTTCGACCCCATCCCCTCCCGCATCTGCCAGCATAGTGTTTCAGGCTGAATAATTGAAAGCTAGATTTAATTTGGACATTGCCTTTAAAGCATTAAACCTTTGGAAGCAATTGTTACCAAGCAGTGATAGTAAAAAAGACTGTGCAATTCTGGATTCTCACTTTTACAGAAAATGTCCTAGTCTCCTAGCGTCTGGATCGATAAAATGAGGAAAACCTCACCGCTGGGGATCGTAGATGTCATCTCTTGTTAAGAAATTGCGTCTCTTCTTTTTTGTTCTTCGTCGCCTCAAGTATTGGCGAACCCGCTCGAACTGCATTTGGTCCCTAAACAGCTTCCCTCTTCTTACGTCTCAGGACACTCAAAAGCATAATGACCTGATTAATGCATGGATAAACACCCACCGTGGAGGAGCCCGCGTTGCAATTTCCTCAAAAGGATTCTCGTCAGCATTTTCAGGGGCTCTTCTGTACCCTAAAATCTCTTCTATTCAAACGTTTCGGTGGTATTTTTCCAGAAAAGAAGAACAAGTCTCACGCCTTTGTAGTCGTCTTATTGTTCTGAATGGTGACGGCGGACGTTTTTCAGAACTTCCTTCTTATATGTGTTCCCTTCGCCATCGGTTGCGCTTTAGGAAGTTTGGAGTCCGAGTCAGGAGTTTCTTTTGTGAAACCCGATGAGGATTCTGGAGCTTTCACTCTAGCAGTACCTACATTGATGATGCTTGAGAAGGGTATGGTAGGCGATTGTGGTTGCGAATCCTTGGGTCCAGGCGCAATGTCATCTGGAAAACAATTCATGGTGACTAGGTTCCGATATGATACTTGGCACTTCGTTGTGGTATAAAGAATTACCGAATTTTGATAAGCACACCTAGCGTTCTGGTTTCGACTATATATTGTACAAACCTGCCTTTCAGAGCTTTTTTCATTTTTCTCTCTTGTTCAGCATTTGCCCCGTTTCAAAGCAGGGTTAAAGGCAGCATACACGCTCGCAAAAGTTGTTGAGATAACTACATTAGTAGGGTCTAACGGGCCCTAGAAAAGCCCTCACGAAATTGGAAGAGTTGAAACGAGTTAAAATGACCGTATTTGAGCCGTATTGAGTCACAAAATCATCCTTTCTCCGCCCACTGATACGGGCTCCGCCCCTCAATCACAAATGTTCAAGGCCTGATTACGGTCATTTTGGCTCATTTTTACGATTCTAAGGTCCTAAGCGTTCCAGAAAGGGCCGTACGAGTACATTAGCGTCGTTATCCCAACAAAATTATCGCTAGCTCCGCTATTTCAGCCAATGCGGTAAAACTCGTCCGTTTCTGGGTCAATATAGAACGAACCGTTATATCTTCATTTCAGTCGATTTTTTTCCGGTTTTTTTGTTATCTCTGAATATTAACAGCTTCAGGCCTTCGATTAATTCCATAAAATTGATATCATTTCTAAGCGTGAATGCTGCCTTTAACTCTCCTGATACGTTGGCGCTATTCTCCCGGTCATGTGCCTAGTCAGCCTAAAAGCCAGCAGTCTTTGAATACGCATGCAAAGTATCAAGCCAGTGTTGTCATCGGTTGTCCTTTGGGTTGTTCCAGGCACATCTTGATTGAAGCCTGCTTTGCAAGCGATATTGTTTACGGTCGCAGTCGAGCTTCGCTAAACTTCATAGCAGTAGGGGCTCCACCGGAACCCAGCCGGATGTCGCCTAAGCGGGTAAAATCAGCAACATTTCCGTCTTCATCACACCAAGTTTACTTTCTGTGTCTGTGCTTGCGGGTCAGCACACTCCAGCACACGGGTCGGGGTTGTTGGAACAGTACAAATTGAGGGACGAGAAGTCCCGTCTTTT
Organism: Aplectana chamaeleonis; assembly: GCA_029168955.1. NCBI lineage: Eukaryota > Metazoa > Nematoda > Chromadorea > Rhabditida > Cosmocercidae > Aplectana > Aplectana chamaeleonis. The sequence goes on from JAPDOI010000747.1 coordinate 202,211, forward strand.
ATAGTTCGAATTCCACTCGGGACCACTTCGCTTGAACGGAATATCGTGATGTTTCGCAGTGCGAAGACGGGTCAGTTTCTCACGCAATCAGATACAATAGTTGATTGTAGTTGAAAATTTCCGCAAGCGGTAGCTCGATATCATCGATCGTAATCGAGTTTACGCGCCCTGATAGTTTCCGCAAGCGCGCTCTAATGGCGAAATGTGAGCGAATCCATCAAGCTGGACGTGGCGAAGTCACTTGTCGATTTGTCATCGAAACCGTCCGCGCAGCCATCGGCTCTTCAGAACGGGGAGCGGGGCTGGCTAAGCACGCGTACTGGGCTAACGAAATCTTCACTTCACGGCGGTTTTATCGATTTCTGGTCTGGCCCGTTTTCGATGCTTTCTTCGACACTATCCCCTCCAGCATCTACCAGTGTAGTGTTTAACACTAACAACTCGGAAACGAGATTTATCGTGAACACTGCCTTAGAGTCAGTGCTCACAATAAAAACGGTCTCTAAGTTTTCGCCGGAAATCGAATGTAACGGGAACAATGATGGTGAAAAAACAGCTAAAAACGAGCACTCGATGGGGATAGGGGCTCTCTATTCACCGAGAGAGGAGTTGACCCGCTTGTCGCAGCTCTAATTCCACTCGGGACCACTTCGCTTGAATTGAGTAGCGTGACTTTTCGAACTGTGAGAATAGGACAAATCCTCCCTCTGTGTGTGGAGAGCCCCTATCCCCAATAGATGGTCCTATATGGCCCTCAAACTTGTGCGTGCTATGCCCTACCCGCCCATTTCCGTGTTGGCCGGTGAGCAAGTGAGCGAAGCGGGCATAGGGCAACCATGCTAGAAGGCCGCATAGAGCTACATATCTGAAACTAATTTTTAGCCGTTCTTCCTCCGTTATTCTAGCAATGCACCCCTGTGCATTTGAGTTCCCGTAGAAACGCGGAAGATCGTTTTTATTGTGAACACTGCCTTTGAGCCGCAGATCGAATCAAGACAGCCGGTCCTCCCAAGAATGTATATATTTGTCGCTCAACGTCAGGCTTAACTTTAGATGCAAGCATCACGTTATCAGCGCACAACAGCGATTACGGCCACGATTCCTACGGGCATTCTTCGATCGCGACCACAACAATGGCAAAAGGAGTGGGACAGAGCAGATTTTTGGTGCACACCAACGGAGATTGGAGACATGGCCCTAGTTCGGCAGAAGCTTGAACGTGACTTCTTGGATATATAAAGAAACCTCAATGGGTGTGCGAGCTACTCTGGGACACAATAGTGTCACAAAGCGAACCAACCCATCATGCGGAACCGACCTCAATGCATTCTCAAACGTCGGATTGCTAGACGACTGTCGTTGGCTGCTCGAAATGCTTTTTAATGAATAATCAGGGAGAATGAATGCCGTCAGCCGATGGAGGTCAAAGCGAAATGTCTACTGGGGTAGGAGCGAATTTTTAAAAATTTGGGGGCGCACCATCCTGAATGATCCTAATATTTTTCAGAAGGCGCCACTGAGCTGAACAGCTCATCGTCTGATAAGCTTACAACATGATTAAGGCAGTGTTCACGATAAAATCGGCTTTCTGTTTCGTCATCTTGAACATAGCCCCACGTTGATTCTCATGACGTCTCCCAATCGTACAAGACCTCCTGAAACGGTGTTGTGGTCCCCTCGAAAATGGAGCTTAACGAAACAGCATTAAAGCAAAGAGGCTTGTAACTTCCGTGTTTTGCAGCCGATGTGGCGTGAGCGACCTGAGTAGAGAGAAGTTGAGGAATGAGCAGAACTGGGGCCACGATTGGAAATCAACCTATCTCACAATCTCGAGCATTCATTTGTTCACGTCGGTGGAAGAAAGTTGCAGCTTATTTTGCGCTCGAGTGGAAACTTGGCTACTTGGAGCTTCATGCTCGCTTTTCATGTTTCTGACGTCAACGTTACAGTGTGCCTTCCACTACCCATTCCCAGCGAAACTGAACACATTTTTTATCGTGAACACTGGCCTTCAAGCTGCTGAACTGAACTCCTATTTTCCTTGAGGTGCTGTACGTCAGATATGGATTGAAACTTGCTTCCCAGAATACCTTGGGTAATCCATGTCTTAAAATCACGTAGTGTGTTCGCACTTTTAACTATGTGTGGTGATTAAAAAAATTAAACGTACGTGATTAAAAAATGGAATAAATGAATCATGGCCAGTCTAGGTGTAACAAGTGCAGAATATAGTCAAACACTGGGGTCTCTCTAAGAGCAATCAATTTTGATTAATACCAGAAGCGAGGCGGTGGGCCTCGGTGAAATATAACTGATAATAAGGGTGTTCCGACGAAAAAAAAGCGGTCGTTCCCCGCTGCAATAGCTGAAATCGAGAGCTCACCAGAAATGATAGAGGGCTAACAAATAATTCACCTGTCTCCAGAGGTAGCGGTACTCTATCAAGGAGCACATCGTCTTCTTCTCTTGTGCGTGGTAAATTCGGTGGACGTTCAATAAGTTTGCGCGACGCATCCAGTTTATCGAGTTCCTTAAGAAAATTTCGACTACAAAAGTACTTTGCAATGAGAAAATCAAGCCACAATCAAGCTAGATCCTTCTTACAAGGAAACTCTTTTCAGTGATAATTGCTGTTCCGAGAGCCATGCACATTTGTAGAGCCACTGTTGCACGTAGATTCCGAAAAAGCTCATCACCGCTAATTTACGTTCACACTGTACAAATCAATAGGTGTTTTAAGAGCTCAGGGGAATAGGGAAGTGGTGACGACTATCAGTAATTTTTCAGGGTGTTTGAAAAATTATTTTCGGATTTGACTTTTAGCATATATCAACACTGTTTCCACTATTCCATCATTCAAGATTTCCAATAAGAATAGAAACAAAATAACCAGTGATCCATGGTCGAGGAAACCAATGGATTTAAAGGCAACGTACGCGCAGAAAACCGTATATTATTTTTTCATGTTTTTGTGTAGCTTGGCCCTTCTAGTGAACGAAAATGTCCGAAGGGTCATGAAAACCTTCATATTTTTAAAGAAAGCTAATCGGAACATATTGTAAATACGAATTCTGAATTTCGCTAAAAACGTTTTTGAAGTTTTTTCTGCTTTAGAGGCCTCCTGGCTGTCATTTTCGGAGTTTTTCTGCATGTGGAGTTCGTAACGGATAAAATTACTTTTTCGCGTTGGTTCATACGGTCGCACCAACATTCCAGGAAAAAGTGCTAGATGACCGATGAGTACTGGCGGCGAATCTTCATCTTTGACGCCCGGTAAACCCGTTATCAATGTTATTGACGCGCCTGAGCTTACTTCAGTGATTCTACCGGGGCCTCAATAATGAAATTGAGCCTGGGAAAATGAAAATTGATTTCCAATGAACGATGCCTTGTAAAGTAGAAAGCGCAAAAAAAGATAGGAGGCAAAGTAAATCTGCCTAGTAACAAAATGATGTTTATTTGAAAACTGCTCAAAAATGAAAAATGGAGCTTTCATTTGAGAGGCTCGATGCTTTAAGTGGGTTCTCGCCTGGAAAATCAAGAAGGATGTTCATATTTTTTTCCTTCGCGATGGAAAACCATTTTCGTTTCCTTGGGTTGAATTCCATGGCTCGCCCCTAAAGTTAAGAGTAGGAGAAATAGACGGATGCATCACCAATTTTCGACAGTCATCTGACACCCCGTTCACCAAATGAGAAAGGAAAGTGACTAATTGTCAAATGAGGTGGTGGTAAATGAGCGAAAATTGATGGAATATATTTATTGATTACGTAAATGATGTTTCTATACATGTCGGGCAAACTTTAATTTCATAAATCTTTTTGATAGAAAGATAAATATGATTTCCATCGAGAGATGACGGCTCAAGTTAGCTATTCCCAGATCGGCTCCTTTCTTTTCAAGAGTCGTTTGAGGAAATTTCGGTCAGTTTTCAAAGGAAACCCCAAGTTTTTTTGTTTCAAAGTAGGGCTGTTATAAAATGCACTAGATGTACGCAATAAATATGCAAAGCCTAGATTCTAAATCTATGCGAACGATGCCTTCAAAGTCTAACGAAAAATAGCCGTCCTTTGTGCCAGACCTGCATCTTCCTCGATTTTTTAGTGCCGTTCAGATTGAGTTTGTAGTCTGTAAATTCTCGAAATACATGTTTGGCCTCTTTTGAAGCTTTATTAAGGAAGCTTGGGATAAAGTCGATTAAATAATCGCCTTCTTGACAGTTATGGAAAGGGGTCTTTTCTGAGACGAATTTGAGCTTGGTCTTCGAAAGATGGTGTACAGTCGGCATGAATTCCAGCGTGATACGTTGCGTTCCCCATTTGAAGGCATCGTACGCACAAAAAACCTGAGTGATTAATTTTCTTATGCTTCCGGGAAGTTCGTTTTCTAATAGAAAGCAGGACAGTCGAAAGGGCCTTATAAAAACCTTCTATTGCATAAGAAAAGTAGAGTCTAAACGCAGTGTAAAAATTAAATTCAAGTTTTGCACCAAAATCGTTTTTGAAGATTTTCTGCATAAGGAGACCTCGGAGATCTTATTATTCGACGTTTTTCAGTTTTCATATTGAGTTTGTGCCGTAACTGTTATTCATGTTTTTTGACGGTCGCACCAATATTCTATGAAAAAGAGCTAGATGACTGGTCGAGAGCTGGCGGCAGATCCCTATCCCTTGAAGACTTTGGTAAATCCCTATAATCCTATGTTTTTAAAACACCGAAGCCTACTGCTAGGTTCTATACGTCTCATTCATGAAATGGAGGCCAGAAAATGGAAACGGGTTTCCAGCGTTTGAACGATGCCTTCTAGTTATGCGTAAATACCAGGTAACCATGTTATAGCATATGACCCCAGAAAGCTTGCGCCAACCTTCACTAGGGAACGCAACTCATCACTTTTTAGGATCCGCGTCGATCGGTGTTTCCAGATTTAGCTCTTGTTATGCATTAACAGAGTCAGTGGTAATTAACATGAAAGTATTCATATTTCTCATAGGAATCCAGTAATGATGTTCAAAAAGCACTTCGACATATCAGCGCGCCAATAGTCACTGAACAGCCTGAGCAAATGCACTTTTCTTTTGGAACCGCCACAATGACCACGCATGCAGTGAAATTTCCTGATTAAGGGTGTTGAATACGAAGATGGGGACTGCTTTTCCAAGTTCTGAGGTTCACTTTGTTGTTTACAGTAGGTACTATGCCATCTCATTTATTTATTTATTTACGTGACGTGGACCATATGGTCGTAATGTGTTAGGCTAATACAATAAAAAAAGGAACACAACGGAATCAAGTTCTGATAGCAACTTGAGAAAGCATAACAAAAATGAAAAATTTTAACCACTTATGGCAAAAAAGAAGTTAGGACATGTTTCAAAGTTATGATTCTTGGAACAACTCTTTGGCAACTGATGAAAGTCCCAAACGCACCTGGTGTCATATAGCTAAAACATCTCCCTTCAATAGAGAGTTTTAAATTTGTGGAATACTTCTGTTGCAGAAAAAATTTCTCCTGACTTGGCTTCTAGCTACAGAGCCTCGAATACCAAAACCACCACTCCTGGTTCTACTAGAAGTGAATGTCAGAACGTTAGAAAAGTCAACAGAGACCCTCCCAGTCAGGGATTTTGTAGCAAACACTGACAAATCATTACGGTTTCTCCTACTCCTTAAGGACCACAGACCTAACTGCTTGTTTTTATTCATACCATTGGGGAGACGATCGTAGGGTGTTTACTGTATCCGTGCATACGTTTACGCGTAAAAATTATTCTAACCTCGTTCTAGTAACTCGATGTCCTTTCTTTCTATATGTGACTGAAAACAGTGGTTCCACTCTCCAGTATTGGGACGGATACATATTTTATAGGCCTTTAATAAGTATTCTTTGGGAATCCTTACTTTTGATAGTCTTGAACAAGTTATAGGTCCGGTATGTCGCTTTTTGAACGTTGATTGCAATAATGAAATAAGAAGTCCATCCTGAGAACCAGTAAAAAATCCGGAGGTCGCGCACTTCTGCTACTTCTGGCCCAAATTTACTCTTTCCACTGAGTATCTAGTGGACGCCGGGCAATGTGCCACCGACCGTGAACACTTTAGACTTTATGTATTAGGGCAAGCTATGTTCAGTGGCCCAGGTCTGGACAAGGTGCAAACTGGCACTTTGCATATTCTCTTCGTCTTCAGAGTTTTTTATGACCTCATAAATTTTGATATCGTCTATGTACATTTTTATATGTAATATTGAAGCCAGAAATGCGACAGGGTAATTCATGAGTAAAAATCAAAAACAATATGGGTGAAAGTATCTTTCCTGAGGCACACCACTGCAGGTGGAGAATGAGGAAGAGCACTTCTCCCAACCTTGCACTTGGAAATGTTCTCTATCCGTGGGAAACTTTCGATCCATGGCAGGTAGTGAGACGTGGTTGGATAACAACCACAGCCAGCGAGGGAGCAGTTTACGGATGGGTACTCGATCAAAAGTCTTAGCAAAGTCAAAAAATAAACTACATCAACCCGATTTTTAGACCTCGATGGCGTCGGTCCAGTCATTCAGTGACGTAAGCATGGCATGTTTCCACAGATCTTCCTTTATGAAACCCGTGATTGTTCTTTATGAATGATGCGGTAATCCTCAAGGTGTTTCAAAGAGCGTTGTTGAATTTATTTTCTCAAAAGTGCGTGGAGAATATTGAAGATATACTTATAGAACAGTAGTTACAGGGATCGCTGCAAGGTTCTTCTTTTGGCATGGGTGTCACAAATGACATGCTTCCAACGAGCTGGAACTTCTGGCTCGCATGTAACTCTAATTGAATATATACTCTAGCGGCTGCACTATTTGGTAAAGCACATTTTTGACAAAAAGCAAGAGGTATTTGATCCGAGAGGTTGAGAATGAACTTGGCCATTTGGCGAGGAGCTCGAAAATCTCTTCTTTGTAGAACCACAAGGAATTTTCCATAGTGGGGCAGGAAACAGAAGTGAAATTCGCACTTGAGAGCCCCTTATCTTCCCTGATAGCAGACCTTTTTGGAAAACTTCGGCAGACAGTTGTGCTTTCCCAGAATCCAGGGATACTGTATCATTGCTCATCACCAAACTAGGAATGGTCTGCTTTAGAGCCAAAACGAGTTGATGGTCTGCAAAGCTTCAGCTGATCTCCGGATCTTCTATATTCTTTTTCCTCAACGAAAATGTTGAAACTGGCCTGTGTTGTTTTTACAATCTTCTTGCTAAAAGCCTTGTGCTCGTCCCAACACGAAGTATTATTATATTATAGCTGCACGCCAGCGCTGGAATCTCTTTTAACCAACATTCCTTTGAGGCAGCGTGGTAAACGCAGATTCGCTAGCCCACTTTTCAGGAGCGGTACAAAAGATCAATAACATGCTGAAGGTTTAATGAAAATTTCGTAGGTGTTTTTCACCTGGACATAGATGGGAAAGAAAGATCCGAGCTAATCAATATCACGGAATACTTCTGGATTCTAGAATAATTCGCAGCCTTGAAATCCTTTATCCAATAGACGTGGGTGGGTGGTACAGAAAAATCGATGCGAAACTCAATTGTCGCGTGGTCACTTGAGCTAATCATGAAGTCACGTGAACGTCTTCTTGACCAGCCCACGCCCACGGTAGGAGAAAACAAGATCCAAAAATGCATCCCCTCTAGTGGGAAAGGTAATGCATTGCATGAGATTGCGAGCAATGTAGGTTTTCGCGAAAGCTTTTTGTGACCGTGCAGCTACCGTCATAATCGCTCGTGTATCTCAAGTGAGGGTAAATTGAGTTCACCGAGAATAATGCAAGAGTGGTCTAGCAAAACCTACCTGATTACTTCGAAAAGCGCCAGTAATGATTATCAAATTCGTATTCAGCGTATCGAATTACCTCCGCATTGAAATTTTTGGTTAAATCTGATACTTTGATCAAGGTGTACTGGGAAGCAATTGCTGTAATGTACCTTAAGCTGTCAACAAACGATTAGCGAACCCAAGATTTGTGTTGGACACTGCTAAATAACTTTCAGAGAGAGATTTTCAACCATTCATTCAGCGTAGTATTTGGAAATCGTTGAAAATGGCGGTTCTGTGTTTCAACTTTCCCTGATGGGTAGCTTTGGGACGAATCTAGTCAAAAAACTTTGGAAAGTCAGACAAATAAACTCCAGATTCAAAAAAAACAATGAATAATTTCGAGCTAAATCTGGATATTTTTAATCTCTTTCAGTACGCCCAATTGATTATGAGTAAACGCTCTTTCCAACAATGGGAACCAGTGGAAAATGCTACAGACTTTTCAAAGTTCTAAAATATGAGCTTTCACTCCACACTTTGCCCATGGCAATTCTTTTGGGAGCTGAACACGATTATGAGGTTCATTTGGCGATTTTTGAAAGATTATTGCGCATTTCGGAAGGTGTTGGTAGATAGCGTAGTCTGTATAGGAAAACGTCTATCACTTTGCTCAAAGCCATCGCAATCAGATTTCAAATGCAGAAAAAAGGTTTCAGAGTTGTTTACTTTTTTGGGCGTGGCTACTTGAGCTGAATGGTAGCAGCTTTTTTAAGAAAGTAGTTTTGAGAGTGAGTTCAGCTGTGTTGGGGAGTTTCCAAAAATGGGAATAGCGTTATGATCGTAACACAAAATCTGGCCTATGTCACAAGAACGATCAGAATATATATGCTTGAAAGCACACCCCTGAACTCACGGAGTGGACAATCTTAAGGGAATCATTAGCACAGAAGATTAGCTTCCAGCGTTTTCGATAACAATCGTCCGTCTACTGATTTCCGAATGATTTATCAACCATTAATGTTAATATAAATATGAGATCCGGCAAGAAAAAGTGGGAAAAAGTAATTATCGTAGAAAACGAAAGTCTCAACAACCTCGATAGTGATGCCACCGTATTTAGATTTGACTGGGCAAACAGTACAGATTTAGATAAATCGTAACGAATGGCTTCGAAGATTAGCGCCATCAAAATAGCCATGAGGGAAAAGGGAAAGGAGGATCGGGTACAGCTGACTGGGCTGATAATGCCATTAAATCAGTTACACGGACAACCGGAAGTAAATGATTTTGATTAGATGCCGTAACATCAGTAGTCGATAGGGCAGCCACGTGGATGGGCGAAACACGCCCGAGTGTCACAGGTTATTGATGTAAATCGCAGAAAGAAGTGTGGCTAACAAGACAAGAAGGATTGAGAGAGAAATGGTGGTCCGATTTAGCAGCCGCCAGGTTTTTCTCGATGGTATTGTGTTTCTTTTGCGATTTCTAAAAATGCGTTAACAGTGTGGTACGTATCTTTCCAGGTGCCGTGAGAATATTTGGCAATCAGTGGCATGGAATCGCAGGAGTGACTCAAGATCCATAGGGCAACGAGTTTGGCATAATTCACCACACTTAATACTTAGTGTCGAGTTCGAGCCTTCGAATCTCGGCATCGAATTGAATATCTGACTACTCGATTATTTTACATTTTGAAAAACCGCATTAATCGAAAGCTTCACCAATCGGTAAATTAAATTTCGAGTTAGTCGAAGACTCGATTATTCGATAGATCCTAACACTCGGGTGGATTCTGATAGTCGACTGTTTTTGAGTCAAAGAAGGTCAAATGTCAGGTAATTTACTTTATATGGTACATAAACAGAAGCCGACCCAATAGTTTTCAAAGGGGTAATTGCAGTCATAATCACAAAGACTCCACCATAAGTTTTGAAGATCTCGAAATTCACAACGACTGGCCGTGACTTATCACCAAAGTTAAACCCACACCCGGTACTTTCGGCTGGTTTTCTTTCGTTTTAAAAGAAGAACTGTACTCACAAGCTTCATTTATTCTATGATCTTCATTGAGTTTTATTTCTCTCCAACAATAAAATTTGTTTGCTATTCGAATGCTTTTGAAATTTAGCTGATGAAATTAACTAATCGAGATTGAAAAATGAATGTTATTCAAACGTCCTTCTGTGTTGAGGTTGCGTTTTTCATTGCTTGATATAGTAGTACCTCCAATCAAAGATTTGGAAGCAGTAGAAAGTGGTTCGTTGTTAAAACAGTCGAAACAAGGAGTTTCAGAACTCAACTGTTGAAACTCGGGAAATTTGAGTTAGTCGAAAACTTGTCCATCTGATTATCTGAAAACCGGAAATTTTGAAAGAGTTAGTCAAAACCTCGACCGATTAAAATTTTGCAAAATCCCGTGTTACTGGTAAAAATCGATTATCTGAAAAAAATTTTCGTGCCCCCGAAGTATACCACATCAAGTTAAGATGTTATTTACAAACAGAATAATATCACATCAAGAAGCATAGTCTTCGTCCATCTAATAAAACAGTTTTGGGAGCGAAAACTAGCCGTACCGGCAAAGGCAGGGAAGTCGTGATGAAACAACGATCAAAAAGCTTCTCTTCAGCGAGAATGTTGATTCAGTCATTATGTGGTGAAAATAAGTGAAAAAAACCGGGAATTATGCGGGAAAAAACGCCCCAAAACAAGTTATAATGGCTAACTGCTGCGTCGGCCGTAGCCTCTAATCAACGAGATTTTCATGAATGCTTGCTTAATCCGCCTTTTTCTGTTATAGTAGTCCGTATTCTCCAGAAATGCTCCAAAATTACTTTAGGTTAAAAATAAAAGTTGAACAAGCAGGCATTTGTGGAAATGTCGATAATTGGGGGACGGCAGCATGTTCAATCAAGAATCCCATTTCTTCCCGAGTTGCTTTTTCTAAAACTCTTCACCTATTTTCACATTTGCGATGGCTTTGTGTCTAATCGGTCATGAGGATATACAACAATGGATTTGATCGCGAACCCTGCGTTTTAAACAAAGTTGGCAGTGGTGTAAGGCCCCGGGTTGAATTCGACATTTGTGTGTTCACACTCGTTACAAGAAGCGATATGGATAGGAGTAAAAGTTAACGGAGAAATTCTTTTTACTAAGCGTTAATCGTTAATTTTCAAAAAAATCATTAACCCAGCACGGGTTAATAAGATTTGCATTTTGCACTTCGTCCAAAAATTGAAAAAAACATTATCCTCTGGTTCCAAGCCAGATTTACTTCATTCTTCGCATGCGCGCCTGTGCGGAGCGAGGGTAGAGACAGCGAGAAAAGTATAGAGGAGACGCAGCGTACGCGCGCAGACGCACGCGATGAACGAAAATAAATCACACTCGGAAACAGAGGATACCTGATCACTGCGGAAAATCAAAAAAAAAAATCATCAGACGCCCGATATCATCGCTCAGAGCCATAATTCCACTACACAATTGATAAACCAAACAAACGTGATTTCAAAGCCGATCTGTTAAGCTGCCAATAGTCAATTTTTCGAAAAAAACCGCATTAACCTGCGTTGATGCGTTACAGCTCTAAGCGCGGTGGGGTATTTCGAGTCTCTACGAAACAGTTTCACTCGGAAAACTCGCTGCGCGAGACATCCAAGGCCGAGTTAAGGAGTTTATATCGAATGGAATCCTAGAGTTGTTCGCTATACTGTTTGTTTGAATAGTTCAACAGAAGAGATTAATGACTCCATCATGGCTTTCGAAACTATCACGGCTAAGGCCTTCGCCCTATCGCTACTTTTTTTTTACTTATAATTCCAGATGCAGGAACAACAGATCTGAATTCCAGATTCCGCAGTTTAGACCTGGAAGCGTCATTTTTAGCAGATCCAGTTTACTCCCAAAGAAGTGCTCCACATGCGTCATTAATCAGCATTTCATATTCGACGCAGACTCCGAGGAAACAAGGAAGCAGGTTCCTCTTCTTCGGAGGGAAGATTTCTGTTGAGTAAAAGTGTCCATGCGCGTTGGTGCTGCGTCTCCTCCTCCTCTTTCCACACTTTCGCGCTTTCTGCCTTACGCTCCACACAGGCGCTCGAAGAAACAAAGCTGCCGAGATGTCGTACGTTCGTGCCGTGGTAGTGTGAAGGAATCGAAGACCACCTCCGTGCAAACCGAGGTCAACCCCTCCGCGTGGAGGGTTTTTGTCATGGGAGAGATGCTGGTTTGCTGCAGCTCTCCTAATGATTCGACGCAAATGGTCGGGCGTCGAGAGTGAATCCAGGACCATCAGCGGATTTCGGCGGTGCTCATACGGCGGGCGGGCGTGATGTAACATGGCGTGGAGAAAACAAGCGTCCAGCGTGTTTCTGGATGCCAATTGTGGCGGTGCACCTCTTCTGTTTAGGTCCCAGTTCCGTGGAGACTGCCGATCCTTCCTTCCAGTTGTGCTCTGTGCTCTGCCCCCAGTAACTCTGACTTCCTCATTTAACAACCGTTCCCTCTCTATTGTTCATATCAACCTCAATGGCCTTCGTGCCAAGTTGTCTGAATTTCTCTTTTTGCTGTGTAATTACCATCCTGATGTCATAATGGTTCAGGAAACCAACCTTTCTCCTGCCACGTACCGCACGTCACCCTAACATTCCTGGTTACACTGCTTATCATGCTCCAAGGTCAGCTCTCGGCGTGGAGGAGTTTCGCACTTTCGTATTATCAAATCTACCTTCTCTCATATCATACCACAACACTCCTATCGGACGGTACTATTGAGAAATTTCACCATACATCTCTCTCTTGAACCTCTGTATCTCTTTACAATATCTACATCCCTCCTACTAATGGTCCTGAGGTCCTCAACCTTATGACCCTATTCCCTCATCGCCACAGTTGTACGACCGCTTCATTTCACCCTCTGTTGTCTTCGTAGGCGATATCGGACGTTTGCGTATTCTGTTTTGGTCGCTTGACACACGACGCCAGAGGAGAGAAGACGTCGAAGGATGGGCGGAGGAGTGCAGATCTGGTCATTCTCAACGATGATCAGCCCACTCGTCTCCCGGCCAACGGCCGATCCTCCAGTCCAGACATCTCTCTTGCATCATCTGGTCTCTCTAAAGCGCCTGCTCTTGGTCTACCGCCGCTGCCAACTCGGTCCAGTGATCATATCCCCGTTTTAATCCACGTCGATCTCTACCTCTCCTGCTCCTGGTCCAGGTATCCGTCAAAGGTCTGATCCTGATCTTTGCCCGCGCAGACTGGCGCCGGTTCAGGGAGGTGGCACTTCGCCATGTGGCTGATCATCGGCGGAATGGCAACGTGCACCATGAAAGAACGTCACTTGATCGACGCGATTCGCAAGGCAATGAAAGCCGCCATTCCGGGAGGGCTGAGCAGACTTTCTTTCCCAATGTCACCAGGGAAATCTTGGAGAAGATAAGGACAAGGGATGCAAAGAGAGTGGCAGATCACATGGATTCAGACCATTGCTAGAGCTGGATAGCGAGATTAAGCGAGATCTGAACAAGCACAAGAAGGAGTGTTGGGAGAAATTCATTTATGAAGATGAATTTCAAGAGCGATGGAGCAACAACTTTGATTGATTTGAAGAAGATCCCGGGCAAGAGCACCTCCACCAACTACTCGGTTGATCGAAATGAAGTCTTCAAATCGGGAAAGGAGGCCGCAACTGCTCTCGGAAAGAATTAAGGTTCATAACCCAGGCCAAGAGAGGGAAACAAAATGGAGTGACTGGTAAGAGAGCTCAAAGTTGGTTGACCCGTTAGTCAAGCAGAAGCAGTGGTTATCTGCGCAGATTGGAAAAGTGGTGGTAAAAGAGCGTGCGCAACTTGAAGGCCGTAAGGCCTGATAGGCATTAGTCCAGCGATCTTGAAGAAAACTGCCGACCGAGATTATGCTAACCCTGGCTGACAATAATAACAACACATCCTTTCGCACGTGCATCAAAAATTTCAAGACTGGAAAATGGCAAGCGTCGTTCCGTTGCCTAAGGCAGGTAAATCACCATTTGATGGCTAAGGGATATAGGCCAATAAGTCCGTTATCGCCAATCGCAAAGCGTCGCTGAGAAACTGGTCATCAATGAGCGTTGCCGAGCATAATAACAATCAGCAGCACCAGCATGGATTCCGTAACAGATTCTACTCACCACTGGCGCCGCTGGAGATTAGGAGTTATGTTTTTGAATGGCTTCAACGCCAACAAGCCTCAACGCACTGCTGGAGCAGCCCTGGACCTCACTGAATATGTTTGACACTGTCAACTTGGGCATACTGTTCGAGAAGCTATTGAGGTCCACCTCCCGCCTTAGCAGAAGCGGATGGATTACAGCACTCATCTGGGGCGGCGTGCCGAGCAAAAGTGCTGTTCCAGGGACATGTCTCTAATAGCATCCTGATCGCCGCTTGTGTCCCTCAAGGAGGAGTTATATCGCCTGCTCTGTTCAGTCTCTTTACCTGGCGATTTGTCGTCTCCCTGCGACATCAAAGTCGCTATGGCGTGATGACATCACCATCTTGTGCCGGGACAGACAGATTAACGTAGCTGCACGCAAGATCAATAGCCACCTCGTCGTCTTGAAGAGTATTTTCGATGATATGATGCTCGCTGCCTTCGGCGCTAAATCATCTGTATCAGTTTTTCTCCACTGACCCTAATGAACATTGCGCCTACCACGTTGTGAATTGGGAAGATGCCTGTCTGCCTGTCGCACGTTTCCCTAAGCTGCTCCGGTTTCAGCATTGGATCCTTCCGAGGTTCCACAAGAATACCGAGCAGAAACAGGCTTCAGTGAAAGAAAAGCTCAACGTCCTGCCGAGCTCTGGGAGGAACGTCGGGGGGAAGTAGCAAGGAGACTGATTTTGGACCACACCTACAAGGTAAATATTATTGCAGCCGGCGTTGGAGTACGCTGCACCGGTATGGCAGCACATATTATCGGATTCATCAAGGACAAAGATGGGAAGAAATCCAAAACGCCGCTCTTCGACGCATTGCCGCAGGGTAAGCTAAAAACACCCCTGCGGAACATCTCCATGCTGAAGCCCGAATTTTGCCAGTTAAGGAGCACTGCCAACTCCTGCGCAGTAATCAGTGGTTAATATTACCAACAGCCTGACCACCCATTGTTAGCGACTCATTAATCCCGTGCGTGAGGCATAACAGAAGGCCTTTTGCGGATGCTCCCGAGAAAGTTAATATACAGCGACGGACGGACTTAACCGGATCGTTCGCGTCCTTACGTGCGGAGCACACCATTGTTCACGCTAGGGATCACTTGAGCAGGATAACCACAATCCCACATTGGGGATCCAAACACCCAGAAGTCAGCGACACCGAGATGGAACCTCGATAGGTGGCCAGAAACACCCTTGCCTCACATACAGGCCTCTATGCCGATGTCATACTTGCATAAGATCGACCGCAGTAAGGCTGATTGAGTGTTTGACTGTAGGAAGCCTGGTAACACAGCTGAACACCTATTCGAATGCCCAAAGAGGTTGACCACTCTGACAACAATGGATTTGTGGACGAATCTGGTTTCAGTCGCCCGTTTCTCTGAACCTTTGACAAAACCTTCCAGAGCTGAAAGAAGAAGGAAACAAAGCAATTCTGCGGTTCGGAATAGAGGATACGCTTCGCAGTATAAACCATTATCTCCATGGGTTTCAACTGACTCACGTACAGGCTGGTTTTCTTCCCACAGCGGTTGCTGCAGTGCTCTTGCAATGCCAAGGCTCTTCCTCAACTCCATGACCCGACTTCAGACCGAGCAGACCCACTCAGTATTCTACCCGCTGAAACCAGTTTCCTGACCGCAGTTGAAAAGCTTTCGCGTAGCGAGGTCAGTAAATCAGACTCCAGAACTCAAGCCCACGTTCTAGCACGTTCTAGTGTAAATTATAGAGAAAATACTTCATTCGATAATAAACATGCATTATCTGCGTATTATCATTGACAATAAAAACAACAACATGAACAACAACGATAACAAACGATTGAGATTCACTGAATATCTTTATCTTGTTCACTCCATAGTATTGGTGGCCAGTAATGGTATGCACATCGTTCAGCAATCGACAGAGATTTATACCTTGTGAGATCCTGCAACACAGAATCCTTTTTAAAACTAAAATAATAGTAAGGGCATGAATATATAAACATGGAGAACTTCACACCTTGTAGAGAATCCATATCTTTGTTCGCTAACATCATGATTAGAACTCCTCCAACATCGTCTTCGGATCACATTGTAATATCTCCAGGTCGTATGAAGCAGCAAATTCAGAATTTTGGCATGTATCTCCTCACGCAGCGCTTCCAGCTGTTCCGTTCTCGACCCCAGTCCTTTAAATGAAACTTTTGTTACAAGAGAACCTCACATCTCAATGGTGGTCTGGTGGTAACAAATATGTCAAACAGGAAATAGAGCACACATTTGAGCGCGTAAGTGAGCCCAATGGCGGAAGCGAAGCTGGATATTTGAACGTGCGCTTTTGGATTCACGTCTAAGCGTGTTTATAAGCCCTTTAAACGAAAAAATGCGGGAGACCGATTCTTCTGAACGAGCCAGGGCGCCGCATTGTGCAATTCCCAGCTTCGGCGATTGTGTTAAAGGAGCGATAATCAACCCTGGGCTATCAGAGGGAAGCCGTGGAGCGACTGACGGCACGCCTTCAGTCGCTCCACAACCTGGAATGGTGCTTTCGAGGAATGAATCAGTGGCACCACCTAGGGCCGTCTAGCAGTTGAATAATTGACACTTTGACTATGTCTTCATTTAGCGCCCAGTATATGTATGACGCGGCCTTGATAATCAAGCTTTCAAACAGAGCGAGTGGCGTTCTTTATACATCTTCACACCAGTGAGGTACCCCCATTTGGCGGTCCAAATCATCCGTCACTGTCTTTTCCACTGATAATGCAGGTTGCTGCGCCCATCCGGTGGTGGAATGTGGACGAAATCCATTTGCTGGACACCCGATTCCCTGGGTTACTTGGACTCGTGTTGTATCCTTCGTTGAAGTTTCATATGAACACTCAGCAGAAGCAAGCCGTTATAAAAACAACACTCAACGTCCTATGTGCTCTCGGTCGAACGTCCTGGGGATGTAAATAAAGAAACGATCCTGGGATCACGTATATAAGCTATAGTGCAACCCGCCTTTAGCACGCTGCGTCAGTCTGGCAGCACATCAAGTCGGACACCTTCTAACCAAGCTGCAGCGCGTCCGAAATTGTAGCTCAGAATTGCAACAGGCTGTTCTAAAAGCTCTCAAATTGAGCTCTTATATGCCGAAGCCAGCATATTACAAGTTAGAGACCACTGCCAACTCCAGGCGCAAATAAATGTACATTAACATCGTGAAGCAGCCGAATCATCCATCGCGAAGAGTACCAAACCCGGTGTGTGAGAGAGATGGTCAGGAAAGCTTTTCTCTGATGCTTCGTCGAAAGTTGATGTGGCGAGATGGACCGAAGCACAACAAGAACGCATCCAACTCTTGCGCAAGGAGCACACCCGACTGCATGAAGGAACATTATGAGCAGCGTTGCCACAAACTCACATCCTGGGAGTCGCTCCTCCGAAGGTCATGAGACAGAGATGGAACTTAGCAGGCGTGCCAAGTGCACCCTTGCATCAGCACCTGTGTGGACACTCCCTACTGCTTATGTCATATTTGGGTGGCTGAGATTGATAACAACAAACCTGACGATGCTCTGATTGCGGTAAACAGGGACATACTACTGCGCACCTGTTCAATTGCCCGAAGAAACCGACTACAATAACGACAATGGATCTGTGGATCGGAACCCTACGCCAGTGGCTGAGTTTCTGAACCTATGACAGAACCTCTCTCTGTGGATGGCAAGATACAAGAAGTAAGAAGACCTCACACCAAAAGTATATTCTTTGGTCAAGTTCTTGTAGTAAATCATTATTTGGAGGTACCCTGAGCGATCAGAGGATTCTTTCGCCAGCTGGCTACTTGACAAATCCGAAACGCTCAAAGTATGTATCTGACGATAAAAATCAGCCAGTTTTTCCCCGCTTTGAGGTGGCTGGTCTCATTCCGATTCCAACGATTTCTCTGAATCGCGCACACACCCTGGGAACGGAGCCATGGTCCCTCAAAGATTGAGCGAGTGGAGCCATGGTGGACGAGCGTCCGAGGCTTGTAAATTCCGCCTTTTGCAGCCGACGCGGTAATCTGAGTAGAGATGAGAGCTGTCAATGGCGGAAAGAACGGGGCGATTGATCAAAAACCATCGCTCATCGCTTCTTCTTCTTTCTTCTCCAGCCTCAAAGTGGTTTTTTTAATAGGTTGAGGAACCGTAGCGGCCTTCACAGGATCTGTCCTAATGTCCATTGTTGTTAATGAGGCAGGTCTCTTCGGGCACATAAACAAGTGCGCCGTGGTCGTGTCCGGGAGCACCACAGTCCGGGCAGCGCGTCTGGTCGGTTGCCACGATCTGGCTGACGTAAGACATGAGCAGAAGAGCACTGGCCACAGCGCAGCGATGTAAAGGAGCAACATCCGGCTCGTCCGTCGAGCTTATACTCGGACTCGCAAACCTGAGGCGGCACCAAAGCTCCAAGATAGGGTTCAGCAGCCGCCTTTGCTAGATATCCTCGAACAACCTGGGTGTAAGCTCTTCACGCAGTAGACGAAGCCTTTCAGCGGTTGAGTCGGCCCATCTCTGCAGCACTTCCGACTTTACGAGGAGCATCGGCTGAATCGCGTCCTAACCGACCTCTCTGGCGGGGCTTCATGACTTTCTTTGACGGATGATTCCGCTGCCTCAGAACACAATGAGGCATCCGGCAAAGCCTGGAGTTCACAATGCTCCTTGACCGGCAATACGTGCAGGCCCTCCTATGCGTGAAGGATGTTCCACCGGGGTTCTCAAAGTCAACCAGTAGCAATTCTAAGCGCAGCATTCTGCACACGCTGCAGCTTATTCCAGGAGCTGTACAGACACCAGGTGCTGCCACACTGGGTGCCGCATACCCAGAGCCACTGAAGTATTACTCTGCAGGTTCTGGGCAGGTCTCTTCGGCCGCTTCCCCGCGATGCTCCTCCGAGAGCTTCCCAGATATTAAGCCTGCGCCTTGACGACTCCGTTTGTTTCCTGTTCCGCATGTTTGCGGAACCCAAAGTGAGGGATCAAGAATAAGGCCAAGCAGCTTGGGGAATTTCACTGCTGGCAACAGGTCACCATCCCATTTGATATCCAAAAAGGCACCAGTTCCTTGGTGTTCGTTGTGAACATTGAAACAGAGGATTTTGCGGCAGAGACTCAGAGCAGACTGATTATCGAGGAAGGAGCTTCAACTCGATGAGACAGGTGGCTGATCTTGTTAGCATTATCTGCAGGTCATTGATCCAAAAAGGCACATGATGCAGATGTCGTCGGCATACGCAACAATCTTTACATCATTGGGAGGCTCAGAATGTCCTCGTGATACAGGCATTGAACAGGGCGAGGGATGAACACTCCGCCTTGCGGAACACCGGCCGCTATTGGAATGTTATTGGATACATGATTCTCAAACAGAACCTTAGCATCGGCGTCCTTTAGTGAACGCTGCAATCCATCGCTTCTGCCGCTCACTGCTCATTTCCCCTCTGCGGGCGTGGCGTGAGTGTCGTTTCTTTCGTGATCGCTCAAAGACGCGTCGTTCGGTCTCTTCACCTGATTACAGCTGTTCCCCTCGTCAACGCCCGATCCCGACTGTTCACTCATCAATAACCGCATCCTTTCTCCACATCCGCCCTTCGACTGTTTACTTCCATCGGCCACGGATATTCGATCTATCTACCAATAATATGAATATGCATTCAGAATCTGGAATCGTATTATACATGACGTGAATGGTGTAAAGAGCAGCATTCGAATGGAAACAAAGTATGTTGGCGAAGGAACTTCGAGAGCAAGTCGATGCTATATCAAAAGGCAGAAGAATGTGCCTGCATGTACATAAAGGTGATCTCCGTTATTACATCCCGAACTGATATCTGTGCCGTGCTCAAAATGAAGAGCTCCAAAGGAAGTGGTAGAGCTACGCAGTAAGATTTCTTCTGAGAGTGATTTAGCGTAACTTCGTTGATGCCAGCAATCGATCATAATATTCCACATGTACTGCTTCGTCTATTATACGAACTCCGCCTCATGAGGAGTGATGAAAGACTTAGGTCAATTGTGATTAGTGGCGTGCCAGAACAGCGATTCACCAAGTTCACGTGAGAGAGAATTTCGTACGATTTCGTTAATACATGTAATATCTTGGATTTCCTTAATGTAGAATGCAATCCTTTGACAGTTTATCGTCCTTGGAAAACCGTCACGAGGTATGAATAGGTTGATTAAGGTTGTATTGCCGAATAAGACGTTTCAACGTATTGCTGTAGCGCAGGCCCGTCGCCTCCGTTTCTACCCGGGGTTAAGGCTTTTCCTGCATGGAATCGCTAATCTAAAGAAGAGGAGTTGGAACGCAGACAGACAGGAACGCATGAGTCGCAGAGTTGATACTGCTCGTGTCTCGCTCCCTGGCATAGTCCAGAATTCGGCATACACAAGCGAATCCAACAACGCAAAGCAGTGGACTCTTCACTCGTTTCAGAATCAGGAAAACTAGTACGCTTCACCTCCAGTATTTTTGTGGTTATTTGCAGTGTCTATGACTGTAATGTAAGGGGCGGTCTATCTCGAAAAACTCAGTTGATTATATCTCACTCGTTCTTGCGAAAAATTACGATATCTTGGCTTTCTCTGAAACTTGGCTTAAAGCCTCAGTCACTCTATGTCTTCCGTTTTAAAGGCAATATGATGTTGGATTATGATTTCTTGAGGTGTGACAGGCCCTAGAAAATCTGGCGGTGGGGTTATTCTCCTTGTAAATCGCAGACTATTTTTTCAACCGTTTTTGTGGAATCAAAGTTGAGAACTCGTACGAAATACTATGCGCCGATATTCTTATGCGAAGGTCACAAATTCAGGTTTATAGTGGTGTATAGAGCTCCCTCTTGCCTATCCGTAAAAACTCGAGCAGCTTGTGAAAGTTTTGAGCGATTTAGTAACTTGCGACGTGCATGCAGTTGTGGTAGGGGACTCTCAACATGTGTAATCTAATTTTAATGCATAGGGACACAAATTCTGAAAAATCTCGTCCCCACTTAGCGGAGTTGGAAGAATTGGTTTCTTGTCACAATCTTTCTCAACATGTAACAGAAGTCCGACGAGGTGTGTAAATATTCTTGATCTAGTGTTTTCGACCAAAGTGACAGACTTAATAGGGGATTCAAAAGTTTCGTCTCCTGTGGGATTAAGTGATCACAATAGCATTTTGCTGAAAACTATCATTGTTAGGAAACCCCAGCCACATTCCAGGTTTATCGTAGGATTTACATCCAAATGTAATTTTGATGTGATTCGAGCAAGTTTGGCCGGAATAACGATGGAGTTGATTTGATCCGGGAAACAAAAAATAATGTGAATATGAAAAATATGAGCTTTTCTTATTCGGCCTTTGCATGAAGCTTTATAGGAGCTTCCATGTTCCATTGGAAAAATGTGCGTCACTAAAGTCTGTAAAGCTGCCGCAGTATTTACAGAAGATATGCTTCGAGCATCGAAATTGTCTCTTTCACGAAGCCAGACGCACTTTTAATGACTGGTCAAAATTTAGAGACTTTTCCTTGAAGTTTGAAAAGTAGAACTCAAAAAGTATAACAGCTCCTTAGAAAAAGGATGGTTGAAATCTAGGAAACAATAGCAGCGTTTTTATAAATACCTGAATGGGAAAATCAGGGAGAAAAGACTTCTAGAGTTGCCTGAGTCATAATGGAACGATCGTAACTACTGCATACAGTGAAAAAGGCCAATTTACTAGCGGATCGATTTGTCAATTCTTTCCAAAGAAGACGATGGATCCCTGCCCATCTTCTTCAGCGTGGGATCTAACGTAGAGAGAATGGGGATTTTCCATGGTTTTGAAGCCACGAAGCTTTATGAGCTTATCATGAAATGGCCTCAATCTTCATCTGTAACACTCTGACTTTTTACCACTTTTCTTCATTCAAAAGAAGTTAGGTTATCTATTATGTGGTCCTCTTGCATACATTTTCAATCAATCACTTATGCATGGTGAGTAAGGTTCCTCTACGATGGAAACACTCTTTTGTCACTCCCCATTCTAAAAAAGGAGCCAAATCCTAGTAATCCTATGATAACTATCGTCCTGTGAGTATAACTACTCTCTTGTGTAGACTTCTTTTGAAAAGTTTTGGAAACATCACATAATGGAATATCTATTAGATCTGGAAGATCATAACAGAGCATCAGCATGGGTTTCACGTTAGTGGCAGATCAGTGAGGGAAACAAACCTGCTGGTAGAGTGTTTGGACGATTGGACAGTTGGGCACTCGACAACAAACTTGGCTGTGATGTAGTTTTTCTTCGATTTTGCAAAAGCCTTTGATCGTGTATCACACAAAAAGTTGTTATTCAAATTAGAGAAATTGCAGTTCCACCTCTGTTGTCATCAAAATGGATAGCTGAGTATCTCAGCGATGAACTTTCCAAGTAAGGCTAGGGGAGATCTATTCTGATACCAAGGCCATTGCAAGTGGAGTACCTCAGGGAGGTGTCTTGTCACCAATTCTTTTCATCATTTTTACGGCTGACTTACCCGAATCCGTTCAAGGTCTAGGGTCAAAGCCGTAAACAAAATGTACGCAGATGATGTCCAAAATGTATAAGGTGATATCTGATCCAGAGGATTCCGTCCAACTCTTCAAAACTCCATAGATTCGCTTGTGAAATGGACTGAAAAATGTAGCAGTTGCCTTTGTCTCCTGGCACAAAAGACTACTTTTATGCAGCTAAAATCTCACCCCACGTCTCAGAGTGTTACTTCGTACTCAGTGGATGGCGTAACCATTTCTGCTGTTGATTCCGTGAAAGATCTTGGTTTTCATTAGTAATGACAAGCTTGATTTCACTGCAGCATATCAAAGTTCAGTGTAATCAAGCTAAACTCGAGAACGTTTCACATTTTTAAAGGTCTTTGCAGCAGAAATAAGTCTGTTCTACTTCGGGCATACAAAACGTATGTTCGCGCCCACTCGTAGAAGCCAGTGTTACTGTATTCAATCCTCCATTGAAGAGAGAGACATTCATGCTATTGTAAAAGTACAAAACAATCTTTACACGTAAAATCTTCTCACACGAGTAGGTGGATTTTTGTGTACGAAGAAGAACTTCCCAAGCGCCTCTATAAAGGAATAGATACTTGAATCTGCTTCTTCGCTCCAGGTCCCGGCGTAGAGTATTTGACGGTATGCAAGGTTCATAACTGGATTTACAACCATAAAATGCTAAACATGAAGCGTCTGTTCAATTTTAGTAAGTTACTCTCGGACGAGAGGAAACTTGTTCAAACATTGTTTTACGCGGACCAAGTACCAGTTTGTATAAAGCCAACTCTTCTGGCAGCTCAAATACCGAGCTGGCAGGTCATACTCCGACATCACAAAGAAGAAAATATGCCTCCAGGGCTGACATTGAGTCAATTTAAAGCACGTGCTAAGCAAAGATCCTGTTGGATTTTGAATCCTAGTTTTTCGAAGGATGAGCCGCTGCTTCTGCTTTCATGGTTATGAGCATATGTTGGAGCGTATTTCTGTTACCTGGTTTTGCCATCGCGCTGCGGATTTATAATTTTTTTCTCACATTTGCCTTTAGCGGATGTAATAAACTTTATAAACTTATTATATCTCACAATCTCGAGTTTTCATTTGTTCACGTCGGAGGGCGGGCATTACGCATTTGTGCTTTGCGTTGCGCTGAAAGTGGCAACTTCGGGCTCTTTTGGGGCTATTTCATGCGTTCTTTCGACGTTAACGTTACAGTGTGCCCGTCCAATACCCATTCCTAGTGGAAACTGAGACACATTTTTTATCGTGAACACTGACATTAATGGTCCCAGCCCTTCTCCAGGGTGATTCCAATGTTTACTCAGTTTTGTTAAGATGGCGGCTCACCTCACTCGTTTCTGTTCTCCAACCAGGATGTCGGACCAACGCTACTATGGCATCAATAGTCCTCTGAAATATAATAATATTCAATAAAAATACAGAGAAATGCAATCGATTTCATGTCCCACTGTACGCTCAAATTTCGTTTCACTAGGATGGTCAAACGAGTTTCATCCTAAACTCGACTTCGATTTCAGTGAGGAATCATCAAAACGTCGGCAAACAAATATATTCCCTTCGAGGCACAGAAGCAACAACAAAGAAAATGACAACAATTTGCAGGTTCGAGGAAGACCAACCATAAGGTAAATCTCGAAATTAATAACTTCCCGCACTGAAGCGTCTTTCGCACACCTAGGCTCTCATTTACAGGAAAGGACAAGTGAAGCAAAGTCAACTGATCAACAAACCGCTTTGCACGCATCCAAGGCCAGCTTTGAGCGTTCAAGGAGAGTTTGTTACGATCCATTATGAGCGGCGCGCTGTGATAATCCTACCATATCGCCTTGTTGAGCCCAATCATCCGAACCTCTCTCATCCTCAGCCTTGTTGCGCGCCGCTTCATGCGCTTTAGCGCATTCCATGGCAAAAGCCATACATTGACCAAGAGCTTGCTGAAATATACAACGATCAAAAAGAAAATTAAACCACCAGAACTTTGAAAACCGTACAATATACAAAAAGTGATTGTTGAACTCGTCGATAACAATCTCCGACTTGGCCCTTGTATCTTCACTGCTCGATTCGTTCACTGTTGCAGCCAGACGATCCACTAACCGCATTTTCTCACATTCACGTATCAGCGCATCAGCTTCCGTTTCACAGTCATTCACTGAAAAAATTCTGCAGACACCACTAGTTGTGATTTACTGTTACAATCAACCTCACACAAATAATAGCGCAAGGCATTGTTGGCTTCATTGATAGGGTTCACAAGTTTCGTGTCACCACAAGCAAAAATCCAACGTAGAAAGTCAGTGTGATTGACTCTTTCCTGGAAAACTACATTGCAACACAGTGCTGAGAAAAAAAAACATACCATCATGAATGGTCATGAACATGGTATACGGCAACGCCACTGCTCGACCCAACCGAGACCGGCGAAACCCATAAACAGGGTTGATGGAAATGCTGGCTATTCTGATCACGAGGTAAGTGCACCAAACCACGTACCAAAAAGACGGACTCGGCCGAACTCGACAGCGATTCCTTCTCCATCAAAATCCGCATCTTTGAGAGCTGCTATGAATGCCATTCGTTCGACGTCAGTTTTCACATCTGAAAATCCACTGTTTCGACGACAAATAAATAGCAAGGTATTTTGTGAAATCGAATCCAACGTTGATAAAGCCGGTAACCGTCATAATAGAAAGCACACGCAGTCCTTCGCAGTGTTCAACTTGATAGTCGATGAGAAATCACGCATAGCAAAACTCAGCTCTTCGGGGGCGGGCAGAAGACTTCAGCACCAATAAAGCCCTGCCGCTAGGACTGATTGGGCGACAGCAATATAGATAGTGGTGTTTATTCATTAGTTTGAGGCGAATGCTTCCCGCCACTTGATTTTGAACTTTTTTCTGAACACTTGAATTTTCAGAACTAGATGAGAGCGTTTGCGGAAATTTTTTATGGAGCGTAATTATTGACGTAATTATTCTGTGATTTTGCAACTTCGGTTTTTTTCTAGATTACTCGAGAGAATTCGGCCTCGAAGCTTCAAATTAAGCATAATGACCAAGTCACCACCCAAGAATATTTTTTCGTCAATTAGAGATCTTTTTTTTCGGAAGTTCGATTTTCGCCATTTTATCGAATTTCAGAAACGATCGATAATTGACGGAAAAAATATTGTTGAGTGGGGACTTGGCCATCATACTTAACTTTTAAGCTTCGAGGCCGCAACTTCTCGGATAAGCAAGAAAAAGCCCAAGGTGCAAAATCCCAAATCTGCTGAGAATCAATAATTACACCGCTTCGAAACTTTTTCCTATCATGTAATTCTATGGGGGCACAAATATGTCACCTCTGGCAGGTTAACTGCGGGGCTGTGCGGAACTGTTCCGTTTCCAACTTTTCGAGCCCGGAAACGGAAGAAACAGTGCTACACGGGTAATGGTGCAGGGTCTAGGCAAGGTGTTTGGAGGCATCAGGAGGGATGAGAAATACTTGGACCTCTTGTCGAATATCCGAGCCTGGCTGAGATCCTTCAGAAAGTTCAGGTTCTAAAATCGCGCCCCTCTAGAAGCATAGCACAAAACGGGCGTGAAAAGAATCTGACCGCTTTTTGGTTTTTTTTAACAGCTTTTTCCGCCAGAATCATTGATTTTTGTCGGGTTTTCCGCTAAAGACCTCTTTGTTTGTAAGCCTCCGTAACAGCAATAAAAATCAAGACACGCTTTTCTTACGTACAGCCTGTCCTCCAGAAAAGTTTCTGGGCGGAGACAGGTGGAGGTGCCCACGGGCAGCGGCACTGCCCGTTTGAGGCAGATCACAAATGAATGGTGCCCCTTTCTCGCCGAGGAGTTACCTTGTATTTGTCTGGATTAAATTGTGTTGAATTCGCTTCAGTGGGCAGCTGATCAGCCTTAAACAACAACGCGGCCGCTCGCGTTTATTTCCATCGGATACAGCCTAAACTCCCTTCCAGGTTGTACACTGCTCCAAAGGGCAGCTACATATACTGAGTTATTATAGAATCTGCCGTTTCGGATTTTTCAGGAGCGAGGATTCGAAATCGTAGAATGCCTTATAGTTAAAAAAACTATCATTATTAAAAAAATAAAGCTATTGAATTGAATTGAAAAAATAGTGGTTTTATGAAGTTTGAATACTTATTAGTTTACTGACTAAACCCATAGGTTATTGAGTGAGAGCTGGAAGCCATGAGCAGCGACGAAACGTGGGAATGAAAAAACGCATAATTTTTCGGCCTCTTCCGTTTCCGTTTCCGACGTTTTTTCGGCCATTTTTTCTTCCGTGTCCTTTTCCGAAAATCTTGGAAAGGACTTCCGCACAGCCCCTTTTAAGTGGTTTACCTGAAGGTGAATAGAAGCACTCAAAGAAGCTCAGAACTGAAGATTACCTTTGAATTATAGCATATATTTCGCAGCAGGCTTTGGTACAAGTGGAAGGCAGCGCTAGATAGAAAAGAATTTGTGCGTCCGATCGGTATATCGCTTTTGGCCAAAGGACCAACGCTGAAAGGTTCAGGAATCGTCAAATTCAAAGGGCGGGAAACTTTCGCTTCAATCTAAGGTTTATTACATCCAGTGGGTTTCGCATGCAGCTTGCAGAGTGATTGGAAATAAAAACAGACCTACATAGTAAAGCCCCGGGCTATAGAAGAACTCACACGACATAACATTCCAAATTCGCCTCAAACCATCTTCTTTGGGTAGCAGTGACGCATAAAACGGGATTAAACTGAACAAATTCTTCTGCAATAGCACTTGAATCATGAGTCCAATCAGACGATTTCCTCTATTTTCCTAAAAATATCAAGAAAGGTAGTCTACTACATAATCCAGGGGGAACTGCAACGTAAACCCAAAACACTACGCTTAAAAATCAACAACTAACATCGTGGTCATACTTCAGTATACGACACACACTTGTAACCATTCCAAGGAAGCGGTACAATGGGTACATCTCTTTTGATCCTTTCCTTTCCTTCTCCAGCTTCTCACAGAATTCAAGCATCCATTCAACTGCCTCCTCCATGCTCCTCGCACAATGCAACTCATCAGCACGTAGTACGGATTGGTGTCAGTCTAGATGAAGGAAAGCGCTTTTCAGAAGGACACATTCTGAGGTTTTGAAAAACTCATACCGTAACAATGGCTTCAAATATTCCTTCAACAGTGGTTGGTGCAAAGATAGGATGCTCTAATCCGAATGCTTTATTCATTCTGAATATTTTTTTTCTTTAGCGAACTCCTGCTTAAAAAATACTAATAACTTGGCGGGACTAGTTCACAATGGGGGTAAAGTTCTGAGGCAGTCGTCAGACAGTACGCTCCTTTTCAGAGCAAGCCCTACGCGACGTCTCCAGAAATTGGAGGGGACGTTTCGGCAGCTCCCTACTATTATCCGGCAGCCCCCCTTACCTCCATACACTACATGACTTCCGCTCTAACAAGGAGACCACCATTAGCCAAACTGGCCATTCCAGATAAAAACTGATTACTAGAATCATTTTTGGACGTAGATTCCGCATATTCTCTTGGCAGCAGCCTAGAATCACTCTGAAAAAAGTTATAAGCATTCTTCTTCTGATTTTCGTACCTATGCATACTCCAAAAGGCGCAGTAATCATCCGAAAATCTGGACACGGACCTCATGATGTTTGGCGCCCAAAACAATCCCCCTGGGCAAAGTTTGGATGAAAGCACATTTTCCGAACTTAGCACAGAGTGATAGCGTTTTCCGCTTGCACGGATTTTCGGTTGAGTGTTTACTTATAGTTAGGTCCGTGATTGTTTCCTAAAGAAAAACCATTTAAATCTCAACCGCGGCTGTCGCGGCGGTCTCGTAAGCTGGCCCACCAATAGATTCAAGACGGTAGAAGAGCGAAGCTGATCAGCTTACAAGAACCGCCAGCCGCTGGTGAGATTTAAAAGACCGCCAGCTGCGAGTGAGATTTAAATGCTTTTTCTTGAGGCGACGGACCTAACTATCAGTTAAGAGGTTCAGAAAGCGTTTAAGAACAATACTACAGATTTGACTAAAAATCTCTCAGCGGGATTTGGGGAGCTGATCACAAATCTGAAAGTCAGTCGTCGATTTTCCGAAGTGTTCGACTGAATTCGCCTAAAGCTTCCCACCAGGGGCAGATTTGAAGGCAAAATCGACTTTTGACGATTTGCTGATTGCGACGATAGATGTGGCTCAAATCGTTTCTCAAAGTGTGATTTGGAGTGCTCAACATGAATCTGAGGACAATTTATCGATTTTTGACGGCTCACGGTAGATTACGGTGAGTATACGGTAGTTTGGTCAAAGTCTTAGATTTGACTCAAAATTTCTAAGCGGGGCCAGTTGGGGTGCCGAATACGAATTTGATATCCATTTGTCGATTTTCGAAATATTAAGGTAATTGCGCCCCTGAGTGGCATGGTAACCAACGTAACATACAGTAAACCTCAGAAGTTTGACAAGCGAACTCCAAATTCGTGTTCAGCACCCTTGAGTACCCCTATATACAGGTTTTGAAAGGAATCAGAAAAAAATTCTTCAAAACACCCCAGAAAATTCCCTGATGGGTAGGTACCCTTTACGTATTCGCGAAGCTTTAAAGGCAGCATTCACGCTCACAAGCATGGTGGAGGTCACAACATAAACAGGTCCGCGCGGCCCATACCACGTTACCAACGGAGTTTGGAAGCACAGAAAACTTATTTGGAACCTTATTGCGACATTATTTGAGTCGTCCCGTCCCGAAAGCCTGTGGAACCCCACCCCTACGAATAGCAGAATGAATAGTGAGGCATGTGAAAGCATTTGATAATTTAGAGTTATAGCACGATTAAATGAGTCTATGAAAGAAGCAGCTCGAATTACCTGATTACAACTTGTTTACATACCGATTGATTCCCATCCACTTTCAAGACTGCCGCTGTACTCCGGCTGGCTTTTAAAACGGAGCATTTCATCGGTTAACGGACATGTTATATTCAGCTAAATCAAGCTATTTCTTTCGTAGGCTTTCACTCTGGTAGTGCTATCATATAAATCAGTAGATGCTTTCACGTGCTCCACTCTTCATTCTGTTATTCGTAGGGGTGGGGATTCCACGGGCTGAGAAGGTATTGCTCAAATATTTTCACAGTGGATGGTTTTGGTGCTTCAAACTTCGTTGAAAACATGGATGAGGCCCCGTGGACCCATGTATGCTGTTATCCCAACCATGCTTGTAGAGCGTGTATGCAGAGCTTTAAAAACGCTCATATCTTCTTTCAGAGTGAGTCTAGGCAGCTGCGATCGGCTTATTCGGACTCGTCCAAAAATGGTTCTAAATAGTACATTTTCTTCGGAATTTCCAGTTTGACCAAGAGGAGTTTCCTTAGAGCACGTTGAATGGACATAATTGATAAGCAAACTGGATCTAGTCAAGCAATGCTGTTGAGGCCAAAACCTTCCTCAAGTTCTCTTAAGGAAAACTTTACAAACTCAGGCGATTATCGGCCCCGAGCCTGACCGACAGTTCGGCTCGTTCACCCAATCTGCTGGTCGGCTCCTGTTGCTGTCCTGACCACTGCTGTAGTGTTCGGGCTCCGCCAGTTGGCCTGAACAGCAACAGCAGTGGCCCGGGGATTGGGAGAACGAGCCGAAATGTCATGTGGCTTCGATTCCTGTTCGGTGCGGCTCAGGGCCGCGAATCGCCTGAGAAGATCTGTAAGGAGATAAGAATTTATAAGCAAGCAGCCCAGGATTGCTTGAAGAGAAAGGGTTCGGCACGCGGTATGGACAAGGCCAATTTCGCTAACCCCTACAGGAGCAAAATTTTGGCGATTTTCTAAGACCCCCGGAGAGCTATTTGATAAGTTTTTTTTCTTGTAAAATTTGAAGAGTAGCATGATCGAATTCTTCGTAGAAAACTGAATGTGAACAGTATATACCCCCATTCAGTAATGTCCACTTGGCGTCCTAGTTGAGCTATGGATATCCGCAACCCGCACCGTACTCTGAAAGACAGTCAGTCGCTCGGGCTCCTTTAGGGGTGCTTCCAAGGGTGTTGACGTTGGAGGCAAGCCATACGGGTCTATCCATGTACCTATATCAACCACGTTTATAATCTGCCCCAACGAGTCCCCAATAAAGAGTCTAAAGACGCAGCGCTCCCTCTGCGTCTCTGCGGATACGCAATCACGCCAACTACACAGTATCTGTCCTACCGTAACCCAGAAAATCGGCACCTTCATCTTGTTCACATACCGCTCTTTTTACATATCTGATCACGGTTTTGTATTCTCTTTGCTAGGCATACTTGTGATACTCGATTGCAAAGCAAATGTCCTATCAACGTGGCAGTTACCTTTTTTCACACAATGGATACCATCTCAGAGGACACGGGATCGTCTGATCTACCCATTTCGCTATTATTTCAATGAAAACGAAAAGTTTGGCAACGTGTACAGCTGCTATTTCACCTTGTGCTTCGATTGCAGTTTGTAAGAAGCGTTTCAAGGTGGAAGCCCCTCAAAAATCCGATTTTCTGAATTACGATAAGGCAGATACTGCGTATACAACGGGATTACGTACCCAGATAGACGCGGGAGGAACGCTCTTTATTTGTACTTTTCATTGGCTGACTCAATCGGTGGGGGGGGGGGTGGAGGTGGGGTGTATAAACGTTTATTCCCCCTTGTCTTGATATTTGTTCACATTTGTTCCTATTTCTTAGTTGGTGGGAAAGTGGTGTACGAAACGCAGCGAATGCAGATGAGTTGCTTCCTTTAACTAGCAGCTTAATCTTAGGAGAACTTACGACTGAGCCCTAGGAAGAGAAATTACTTAAAAAGATCAAGATATGCCAACTACCAAACAGTTAGAAGCCAAAATGATGAGAAGGATCACGAACCTTGCTTGAACTGCAGCATTGGCGTAGCACCAAATACGATCATCTACACTGGTTGCCAGAGGAAGAAGGAATTTCCAATCTCCCACGAGCGTAGCTATCACCATTCTCATCGTCATCGTGTATTTGGTCTGCAAACAGTCCTTACTTTCGTATACCTCTCCTGAAAATGCTCTCCACGGCTGAAGGAAAAACAATCAACCTCGGTGACTGCCTTCGTCAACAACTTGTAAGTTGTATTTCTAAAATGGAGATGAGCTTTATCCTTCTTCGTCAGTTCAGCACCATACGCACTCGGATCTACCAGAATCCTGTTGCGTTCCGGATTAGCGGGATCATCCACGGCACATACATACAGCCAACCAGCTCAACCCCCTACAAAAATTTTGAACTTTCAACGCAAGTCACATTGAATACAGGTGCTTAATCTACTGCTAAGTCCCAACCCTGAAGTTGGTTAGTCAGACCTCAGACCAAACGAGTTCTGGGCAGCTTTCAGCGAGGAGGTCCAATGAGTTTTATTAGAATGCACTACAATCTTCGTTTGAAACTTGAACGAACGAGAAAAAATCTGCCAGGAACCCTGGGTAACTTTTGCAGGTACTGTAGCAATACCTGCAAGAATTACCCAGAAAAACAGGAAAATTCAGAACACCCACCTCATCAAATCGGCCACAACGAAGCAGGCTGAACACCACACGGATGAGTTTTTCGAAGCGAAGGATCATCCGTAACTGTGATCATAGAATCTGGATCAACTCTAATCTTCTTCGACGTGATCAGTCGCTTCATATCCGATCTGGAAGCAGCACGTTAATATCATGTAAAGATGATAATGCATCCAATTGTCAACTACTGGCATGCTCCCGTACAACCTCATCTCTGCGAGATGCCGCCTTCCCTCGAACTCTCGCTACCTTCCAGTGCATCGGCGCAGAACCCATAACAAATGCGACTGCCCGCAATGGGCTCGTCACGCTTCACAACCGCGAAACTTTATATAATAAACTATAGCGTAAGACCTCCGTCATTGTTGGACGATCGTCTATAGTACCACCCGATCGATACGCAGGCACAACACGCAAAAAAAATTGTCCTGATGGCGGCCCCTGGGCCGTTTGCAGTCGCATCCAATTATTTGCAAGGCAGCTATCGTCAAGTGACTGGCTCATGGACCACCCAGGATTATCGCCAAACTATGACAGTGGCCTAAGTGCGGAACATGATGAACCTTGGGTGGTGGGGAGACCATCAAATATGCGGTCCCTACTAACAGCATATTCTCCCCTTCTTCTTCTTCTTGTTTGCAGCCACGAAGAGAGTAATTGCTATAGGTTCAGAAACTGGGCGACCAGCGTTGGATTCGTCCAAAAGGTCTATTGTAGTCAATGTTGTAGGGTTTTTGGACAGTTGAATAAGTGTTGCGTATTGTGGCCAGGACCACCACAGTCCGGGCAAACGTCAGGAGTGCTATTGTCGATCCTGTTCACGTAGGACTTCAGGAACGTTGAGTGCCCACAGCGCAACGAGGCTAGAGTGCATCTGGCACGTCTACTAGCTGAGACTCAGACTCAGAAACTCGAGGCGGCACAGTACCCAGAATAGGATTAACAGCCGCTCTTTCCAGATACAATCTGACAAAATGGGTGTGCTCCTCGCGCAACAGACGGAGGCGTTCTTGATATGAATCGTGCCATGTCCCCCCATCATAACAGAAAATTTGAAGAAAAATCTCGTCTAAGACAACTGGGGTTCCGATTTGGCTACGATAGGCTTTCCATTCGACTACAAAGCGCTGTGGACGACGATAATGCCCGCATTTTTCGTGCGTCACGTGGCCTAAAAGTTTTCAGAGTGAGGAGCACGTGCCACGACACATAGGCCTTCCACTCATCCACGACATGCTTTCGATCCGACTACGATGCAGTTTGGACGACGAAGGAGCCACGATGCTCTCATTTGTACAAGTTGATCGATCGATCCACAACTGATCAGGCGCCTATTACCCGCACAGCACGTATATAAAGGTTTTCATTCCATGAAGAGTGGAGTCGGCCTTTCGGGAGGCCGCTCCCGCTGGGTGACTACGAGTAACTTCCCAGACGATTTTTGACCGCTGAGGGGTTCCCCCACGATCATCAGCGAGGGAAGCTTCCTCGCTGCTGCCCGTGGCTATGGTGATGTCCTTGTCGCGGACTGCTGTGGGGTAACCACCTGCAGCGAGCCGTGACACGGGCCGTATTCTTGTTGGGGGAGACCCGCTACTATCGAAAGAGTGGTACCCCGCCCTTGGCGTCACGTACTTCTATTATAGGACGACGTTCTGCCGCGTGGGAAATGGGGACGCGGCAAAGTTTTGCCTCTCTGCGCCACCTAGTCCCTTAGAACAGACCAGGTGGTCCTCGAAGCAACACGTGCTCTTACGGAATTTCCTTTCAACTCGACGAAGTATCCGATTAGGAAGCCTATCGTGGCGGATCGGACCTCCCCAGTATCTGAGATTATGATACGACTCAGTCGTGATTAACACATAAAACATACTGAGTGACCGCACTCACTTAGCCATTCAGATAGCTCCTTGATATCCTGATATTGATGAGCAAGATCGGCGAAACCACTTGATTCATTCGCGCAGTTGAGACACCACTTCCACAACAGCTGTGGACAATAAGAACGAATTCGTACAACTTTCCAGAACAGGAACAGCATACGCATTCGTTAGCAAAGTTGAAATACAGACCCGTCTTGCTCAGGTTATGACAAGAACCCTTCGATGGCCGAAGGAGGGGGATCGGACCCAGACACACCAGCTGGAGCCAGCCAGGTCGATCTGTCTAATAAGAGAAACCAAAGAAAAGTCAGTTATTATTCGGAATCAGGGATAAGCAAAAATTGAGTCCCGAAGGTTGCCGTTGTTCCAGTTTCAGAAAATGAAACCAACGTTCCGTTTCCATTCGTAAAACTAGAAAAACCAGCTTCCACTCACCCCATGTGAAAATACAACCTGGTTTTCAGCCCGCTATTTCAGACGCCTGCATAATTTACTATGATAAACCGAAAATCTATGGCCTTCTGCCCGGCTGGAGGCTGGGAGATGTTTGAAGTTAGCTTGCCCAGGAGTAACTAAGCGCACCAGGAGATACATGCAAACTCACATAAACAAGGCGGAAATCACGGTCTTCAGTGATGATCGAAGTCAGGAATGAGTCGCTCTGAGGAATAAAAAATGATGGGTAAGATAAAACCTGGTTAATGAAAACTTGCCAAACCTACACTATTGTCTCCGCAGTTCCTCAGAAGTTCCGACTCCATCACACAGGCGGATAGACAACGATAGGCTCCACAAGCATGTCCAACGGCTGAGGGAGGAGCCGTTCCACCGAGATACTGCAGGGAAGCGTAATATTGGAGAAAATCTGAAAAAGATAGTAAGCGGGAAAATGTATCGAGTCAGTGGCCAAAGACAAAGCGGACTCCGGTCCAAATGACACTCTTCCACTTTTAAACAGCAGTCGTCGGAACTTTTTTTCGTTAAACTTCGTCCAGGGGGAGGTTATTTGGGTGTGCTACACACGAATGTGAGGTTTATTTCGCGTTTTACAGAAGCCTTCTGTAAGTATACGATGAGCTGGTCAAAGTCTTCGATTTGATAGAATTTTCGCCAAGAAGAGTTTTCTGAGATGCTGATCACGAATATGGTGACCGCATGGTCCGCCTGATTTTGAAAAGGAGGGAAACCCCGGGTTAAGGCGAAATTTTCCAGTGGGTGAAAGGACAGGCACGGACCAGTTCTCCGGCAACGGTTTTGACTGCCAGCCACGCCCGCGAGTGGATAGTGAGAAATCGATGCGTTTTCATGCTGAAAAAAAGTTTCTCGCACTAAAATATTTTTCATAGCCGGATAAAAAGTCTACTTTTTATTCGAAAAGTCGAGTATTCAAAAAAACGCGATACACAGCTGCAGTCGAAAAGTAGAATATTTAAAAAAGTGTGATATCCGACTATCGTCGAGAAATCGAATATTCGTAATAAATTCTATTGGGAACGAGTATAGTGACGAGCCCAACATTCATCGAATTCCTAAGACACAAAGCTCGTGAGGGCACGACTACGAAAAAATGACGACTTTTATAGTGTCTCATCATGGAAAAATTAGGTTCTCAATGAGACACAGCGATGTGACAAGAAATATCCGAACCAACCTCTTCAAGCTCCATCCAGACACTATTTTCGTTCTCTCCGCACTGCAATCTAGATAACCGTGCATGGATGTCCTCCGATAAGGCATCGTCAACTGAAAAGTTGGATTAATTGATCACATTGCGTCAACTTTTTAGCAATTCCATGAAATACACTCCCATTGTGGACTTAGATCCGAGACAAGAACAACGCTTGCCTGGCAGCTCAGGAGTACGATTCTATGAAAGAATGTAAACCACATGGTTTTCAAGAAACTACCTTGAAACCTCCACCAAATTTGATACCCAAGAGGAGTAAGATTCGTTGACCTACCAGTGGCCCCATGCCCAGGTCTGTTTTCCTCTGGGGTGGAGTTAGCCCGCTGGATTTCGACCAACGGCAGAGACAGCCCAGTCTCCACGTTCAACATCGTGGGTTTAGCCTTTACACAAGTACTTAAGGCATAAAGCCACTGATGGTAGAGACTTCGGCGTATTTCTGGCTACCGTCATCCGGCAATCGCTTCAGGACCCAAAGCCCGATTTCCCCCCACCCTTTAGATTGGCTGTTTCACTCACCACCTTTCGTTATATATCGATTAGCTTTTCCAACCCCTCCATCATCACTGAAACAGAAGGTTTTCGAAGAAGTTTCTCGGAGAATATGAACAGCATTCTGGACTGGGCTGGAAGAGTTTTTAGATGAAGAGCTTTGCCATTTCCAATATTCCTTGGAGAAGCTTTATTTACTTCGAGTTTTTCTAAACAGCAGTCAACACTACAGCGGTCTTCGATTGAGTTGAATACGACTTTTCGATATTTAAGAATGGAATAATCTTTTTTAATCAAAAATTCTATTGCCTTGCCGCGAATGCATGATTTTTCAAAATTCGGAGCCCAGGGTTTCCTTTGCTTAATGAGTGAGATCAGGCAGTAGAGGCAGGAAAATAACTTGGCAAAGGCATGTGATTCACACCGTTTAGGTCACATGAATCACACCTAAACAGTTTGATTCACAGCGACGCTCCGTAGTTTAAATATATAGTTGATTTTGTGCGCCCTATGAGTAGAGCAAGCACTGAAAGAAATTCCCTTGAAAAATTTCTTCGCGAAAATAGAAATCATGAGAATTTTCGTTTCTGAAAATCCCATTTATGGCTCCATCCATCCAAGAAAAATTTACGAAGTAGTTCATTGCATAAACTTCTGAAGCGAACGATATCTATGTATAGACCGTGGTTTTTCACGCTCCGCGAAGTTCTCACCAACCGGGAGTTTTCCTCCCCTCGCAAAATCAGGAGAGCGAGGAGGCCTACATGGAGTTCTGAGGACATTAGGCTTAAAAGTTTGAAAGAAATCGCTGCGCTGACAAGTTCTGATAAGATCCGGCATCTACATGAATGTACGCTCCAGAGGAAATCGTACCGGAAACGCTCGCAATTGAACTGAATGAAGCAGCGAAAGCGGTTCTGATGTAAGAGGGAAATCGGGCTTTGGGTCCTGAAGCGAGTGCCTGATTACGGCAGCCGAAATACGCCAAAGTCCTACCATCAAAGACAATGCCCACGATGTTAAGCAATGCCCACGATAAAAACCGTTTCAGAAATTTCACCGAAATTCGAAGGCTCCGGGTCCAATGGCAACAGCAGTGTCGAAAAATTACTCAAATAGAGGCCCCGAATAGCCCTAAACGATCCTGAACCTCATTGTGAAGCGCAATCCCCGCCCACTCCTCTCAACGAAGACAATTTCCATGGTGGACATTGCGTTTGAGCAGAAAAATGGAACGACTTTGGGTACGAGAAATACTTTCAAAAGCTCACGTTCTTTGTAAGTGTATTCGTCGGAATCAGCACCCTGATGTGCCTGCCTCTGCTGCTTGAGGGTCACCATAAGCCTAGAAGCCGAGAACAATGAATGATGATATGTATTATTTCATTTTTTTACTCCGAACGTCGAGGAACTTTTTTCCGGCCGAGCGTTGCCCCCTAGGGCTATTTGGGGCTATCGCAAAGAGAGGGAAGCACTATGGCATCGCATTGGGCCACACACTTTTCCGCGCCGCGACGATTCCAAACAACTCGGGCTTCCTCCTCTTCCAAAATCAGCAGTCGTCGCGGCGCGGGAGCAAGGGCGTTGCCAAGTGCTATGTACAAGCCCACCCCCATCTGCGATATCACTCGTCTCAGAAGCTGAACACTAATATGAGATTCAGCATCAGCATTACGGAATACTATGGCATGTGCAGCAGCTCGTATGAAAACTCGAGTTTGATTGGAACTTAGCGTAGACAGGTCCTTTGGGATGGTGATCATGAATCCGTTTTCCGCTTACCGGTTTCCAATAAATTACTGTAGGCTAAGGTAGCCGAATGGTAAGAAATCTACCGTAACCAACCGAGATTTTTCTATAAAATCGCAAAAAGGAAATGGAAATATATATCGGCACCTGAAAAAAATCCCGGGCAGATTTGAGCCGAATTCAAAAAGTCAAATTCCCACGGTATTAATGCCGTCACCCCCCCCCCATCATCCGGATAACTAAAAACGGACTTGATCCATGCTGATGTTACGTAAATCTACCTCTAGTCGCCGTCGCGCGGCGCGGCGTGATGTGATGTGGAGCGCGCTTGTCACATACACACACCGCTGGTCGCATGGTGATGAAACAAACAGAGGAGTGAGGAACAAGTTAACCGGTTATGTTTCTCGTCATAATTTGATTCAGAGTGCCAGACTGTTTAGGTTCTACGAACGCAAACGAACCGGCTCAATTGCTGAGCCTCGATTTGAACTGAAAACTGCCTACATGTGGGCATTTCTTCCATAAATAAGGGTCAACCATTGCTACCAATCGTAACTTGTCCTCGTATCAGAAGCAATGCTGCTCATGAACACCATACAATGTGTTTCGTTAGTCAAAAACAGGAATGTCTCGAAACTAGAGATGAAAAAATTTGAACAATTGCGAACTGATTTAGTATGAACTGAATCCTCATAACTAATAGATACAGAACATCTTTTTTATTCACATCCTATTCGATTCGGCGCACGTTCGTCAAGTCTATCCACAGGTAATTGAACCAACTGAGCACGATGCAACTTTCGTCTGCGAGCCTCTCGTGTGGGAGCATTCTTAGATGTTTCAAAGAAACGAACATGTGTATAAGGGCTGTGCGTAACTGAATTTTGTAATTTCGTAAATCGTAAATCGTAATTTTTGAAATTCCTCGTAATTCGTAAATCGTAACTGATAATGAGTAATAAGCCCACACATGACCCAAACCTCATTCGATTTGGAAACACCGTAGCATTTCAATGATGAGGTGTCTCCATATCGAAGGAGGTTGGAGGTTGGGTTTCAAAGTGACATTTTTAGAGCAGCACTTGAATAAATATTCAGTACACATACGCGGGGTAAGAACGACTTTAATAGACAAAATGGAAACTCTAAGTTTATTTAAAGGCACTGTTCGGGATAAACTTCATCCTCGAATTTTTCATGACAAACGCTTCTCGTGGCTCTCAGAAGCAGAAGCAGAAAAAACGGGACGAAAAGCTACCCAGGAGCCGCAAAACGGCTTAGAAAAGTGGGCAAACCCCGCAGCTGTGGGCAAGTCCCGCCTCTTCCCGCCCCTCGACGCGAACAAAGGAACACTCGAGATCGTGAGATGAGCGATGGCTTCCGATCAAAAGCCCCGTTCTTCCCTTCATTCTCAACTTCTCTCTTTTCTCAGGTCAGCTCGCATACATTGGCTGCAAAAGACGGAAGTTACAAGCCTCGGACAACTCGTCCACCATGCCTCCCTAGCTCAATTTTTGAGGAACCATAACCCCATTCCCAGAAGGTTTTGTACAGTTTTAGAAGCATCACTGGAATCAGAATGGGACCGGTTTCAAGAGGCAAAAAAACAGAAAATCGATTTTTATCGCGAACAGTGCCTTTAAGTACCACCACACCTGTGCCAGGTTTCGTACAACTTTTGAATACGAAAGCATAGGGAATAATCGCTCTAACAAACACAGTTCAGTTGAAGCCAAGGAGGGCAACACTGTGAT
This sequence comes from Aplectana chamaeleonis, assembly GCA_029168955.1. Classification (NCBI taxonomy): domain Eukaryota; kingdom Metazoa; phylum Nematoda; class Chromadorea; order Rhabditida; family Cosmocercidae; genus Aplectana; species Aplectana chamaeleonis. The sequence goes on from JAPDOI010000747.1 coordinate 241,892, forward strand.
GAGAAAAAATTTACGGTTGGATAGTTTTAGCCTTAACCTTTTAAGGAAGGATGCTTGGGTAAGGTGGCCATTTCAAAGGGGATATACATTTCCCTTTGAATATATACATTTACAAAACCACTTCTTGACGCAGAAAACGAGTCTGCTCTCTATATTTGTAAAGCGTTGCTCTGAACGGAGTTATAAGCGTTCCTCCCCATAAGCGTAAGTTTGTTGAGATGGAGATGGCGGTATGAGTGGTGAAGGTTGTTTAGGATTCTGGAATGCAAAAGGGTGAGGGCTCCCTCTAAATCTGCGCTTTCAAAAATAAGGTTCTTCATCTTCTTTTCTTTTGCGTTCAGAATTTGCTCCTCATTAAAACATTTAAAAACTTCTTTGGAAAAGTAGGAGACTCTGCAGCCATAATTTCTTAGAAATATTTCAAACCAAATTTTGAAATTACGGATTACGGTAGAAATGAAATTACGGCAGATTTGAATTCACGAAGTTCCACTTTTTTGTTTGTATCTTTTTAACAGCTAAAGATGAATGCTATAGATGAAGAAAAATAATGGTAATTATTTTTCTTCATCTATAGGACATCTCACATTGGTTGAAATCAGGAGCAATCGTGCGGGAAGTTACATCCAGATGGGTAGTCAACGAGTTAGGGCAAGCCGAAAGGATGTCCTCCATTGTTCGTGCTTTCTCAACGTGGAAAATAAGAATGATGGAACGGTTGAGGCAAAAGGGTGTTTCGGGCATGTCGGGCACGATTTGGAGCCAGCCCTACTCAATCTTTCTTCACAGCAACAGCAATACCTGCGAATGTTTCTTGAAGGTGGTATTGACGATCTACATGCTTTAGTTCGAGATATGAGACAGAGCCCGCTACACGGTGAAGCTGGACCGTCCCATGCTTCATGAACCAACTTTCACATCTGTTGAATCATGAAGTTGTTAATTGTTGTTAATTACTGATTTGTTGTAAGCCTATATAATATATTTCGATACATTTAGAAGCTAATTTGAATACATAATTAAACACGTGTTGAAGAAAGAAGAGCAAATCCGTGAAATTCCCTGTGAATGAGCAAGTTGTCATCATTAACGAAATAGTCAGGTGCTGTTAGTTCAGCAGTTGTTGGCGTGGTCGCTTTCCACTACAATTGAAAATGGATCCGTTGTCTGCATTAGGCGGCGTCTAGAGTTCAATCGCGGCGCGACGCCACGTTATGATTAACCTACGTATCGATCAAGCGACGTCGCGTCGCGTCGTCGCTAGGTGTTCACAGTGAAGAGGCGCGATACATCGAATTTGACGCGCAAATTATAATCGCTCCGCGACCATCGCGTCGCGTTGCAATGCAGCGCGACGCGATGGTCGCGGAGCGATTGTCCTCATTTTTTCTTCAATCATCGGGAATCAAGGGGCGTTTTGATTTTCTCAAGACTTTTCAAGGACTAGGTTGACTGAAATTGTTATGGGTTATTGTATTGTTCTCATAGGATACTGCAAACAATTTTTCTGCGTATTTAAGGACAGTGTGATGAGGTGATGGTTTCAAAGAGTTGACGAGCTATAAAGTTTTTTACGGTTTACAAACGACACTAGCATAATTCGGTCTCATTTCACCAGAAACATCCCTAATCTTTACTATCAACTCCAAAAGAAATTCTAAGCATCATTTGCCCCCGATGTCTTTTTGATTGTTTCGTCATTAAAGAAGCAAATTGTCGCAACGAAAACAAAAATGTGCCGTAATAATACAGATATAAGATAGAAAAAGGTACATTACACTTAATTAGACAGAATGAGATCAAATATTGAGTAGTTTTGCTTGGGTACGGGAATTTGCGGAAATTACGCAGTTGCGCGTAGTCACTTAGCGTTCGCGCTCCGTTCACACCTTGATTTCCGCGCGACGCGATTTTCGCGTCGCGCTGACATGTGCCATCGCGTCGCGCCGCGAAAACTCTCAACGCCGCCTTAGGGCTAAATAATGTATCCTAGAAAAACGGTATGCGATATGATTCAAAGCTCTGCCAGCATTGGCCTCACCACTACGCGACTAGCGGTGTGTGTGTGTGTGTGGGTGGGTGGTGTGACAAGCGCGCTCCATCACATCACGCCGCGCAAGCCGCGCCGCGCGACGGCGACTAGAGGTAGATTTACGTAACATCATTTTAGACAAAAAAAAAGCTTTTTCGAAGGAAAGTGATGTGAGAAACAGATTAAAAGAGAACGAAAAAAGGTAACATTCATATATGGCACCTAAAGTGTCCAGGAAAGAGAAAATACTTCGGAAAAAAGACAAAGAAAATAGAAAAGGGGAGAGAAAAGCAAAAAAATTCAAAATTCGACCAAAATTTAAACTATTCTGCAGTTACGATCAAACATTTTAGTTTACGCTCGTTTGGAGCTTGGCGTTGGAGCGCATTAACTCCAGGATTCGTCCACAGTGATGAACATTGGCTACTAGTTATGTAATGGGTGTAATAAGGGGTATTGAATACTCAGAAACAGTTGAGCGTTACTATTAAGGATACTGCTATCGAAGAATCAAGTTTTTCTCCATAAAAATATGGTCGGTTCAGGTATCTTCTTCCCAGATAAATTTAATACTCGAGTCTATCGCGTGCTTAGAAGAATACTAAGTAGTTACCTAGTTCTCCTTCCCCAACTAACATTGAAATTGGCATGGGAAACGAATTGAATTGTTGCGAACTTGTTTAACTGAATGCCCATTATCGGAATGTGCGGTCTAACAATAAGAAGTCGTTAAAATATTTTCAAAAAATGAATTCGGCAGGCGTTGTAGAAAATATCAAATCAGTCCAGTCACGCAACAGAAGCAATGTGGGGTCCTCTGGCAAATAACAAAATCAAGCTCTGACAAAAGTTCACGTGAAGCCCTCCAGGAACTGAACTTCTAGGATATTTCTTTTGTGGAGCGATTGCCTCCTATTATGGGGCACAGTCTCGATATTAGAGAGCGACTGCGCAGGCCCAGTCGACTTCTTAATTTTGCTCCACAATGGCCCCAACAAATCCCTTGCCCCGACCAACGCCCTGCTCTTCCTGTATTAGATAGCACGATTTCCGGGTACTTTAGACTATGGGGCCGTTGTGGGGCAAAGACGGACTTCTTTGGGCGATCGCGAGGCGGAAATAGGATCCTGAGAGAGGCGGCGCGCCAATCGCCCCATGATATCCATCCTGTGTTCAAAACAAATCGCCAATCTCCGGAGGGGGAAGCCGAGACGCTGCTATGATAGCTTACTCATAAAAGTCGATTGTTTTTGAGAGCTACGGAGGTAGAAGTGGAGAAACAAACGTATGTACCCCCAGATGGCAATATAGTAGCTGCCACGCGGCTTCCTGAGGGGTCCTTTATACTTCCGCCGCGGAGCGGCTCGGCAATAAGGGGTCGTTTATACTTCCGCCGCGGCGCGGCGAGATGCAATACAGCCATATCGATCAAGCGGCGCCGCGAGGCGTTTAGAGTTTTTCTGCGCGAAATCTCCCAATGGTGCTGCACGCGGCCGCCGCCTAGGTGCTGCCGCGCCGCGCGAGGAAAGCAGGCGGCGCAGCGGCCGCGTGCGATCCGCATTGACATAGTATGCTTCTTTTGCTGTTGTTTCATACACATTCTCAAACTTGTTTTTCCGATTCATCTCTAAAATTCCTTCCAAGGTACTGGGATTGTTGTTTAGAGTAGGCTGGGTTGTGAAAAGTTCAGTTTTTTTTTAGCTTTTGAAATCATTTTTTACAGAGAGAAATCGTTTTCGAAGACTCTAACCGCCTTCGGATGCTGCGTTATAGTACGAAAAATTATAGATATTTCTTCTGCACAAGACATCACTCATTACAATCGGCCTTGCTTTATTTCAGAGCTACTCCAGACTGTGTTCAACGTCATTCTGCGACGTCGCCGCGTAAATTCGACGCAGCCCGATTGTACATCCTGGTGGCGCGATTTTTCAAGCCGTGCGACGCGCCGCTCCGCCCCTCCTATTGCCGCGCCGCTCCGCGGCGGAAGTATAAACGACTCCTAAAGATGAGTTACAAACCATAGTCGTTTCACTACATAACCACACTTGGAGCACACCGGGGGGGGGGTCAACGCAAACTTTTTTCGGATAATGGAGAAGATGATCTGTATGACCAAAATGAACAATGCGTCCAGTTTCTTCGAAAGCTACGTTCATGATGTGAATGTATGCTCTTTCGCAGAGAAATGGCGGTCCGGTGACAAATGAAGCCTAAACGAGGAAGAAATTTGCCAAAAAAAAATCTGCACGATGTGCCCATAAAAGGCGATTCTTTCGTTAGGGGACTCCATCACGTTCTCAGGATACTCAATAGACAAAATTGATTGACTTAGTGATATTGCGGCGACAGTGTCGGGGAAGTAGCGCCGCCCTGAAATGTGCCTTGGTAGCTTCGCGATAGCACCGCACCATCTCCTCGAGCAACCTTGTGCCGAGACCACTCCATTGCAGTGTTCTGCGCCTCGTACATTGCCGCGATAGTACCGCAGTGGTTCTTTGTTCGTGTCGCTTCGGCACAGCAGTAACGCCGCCGCGGTTTCGCGATTTACGGCGCGCAAGTGTTTGAGAAGCGCTATGATCTTCTCTATCTCCTCGTCAATTTGGAATTTGTTTCACCAGCCTGCTATATGGCGGTGTGATGCCCTCTCTGTTAAGCCATGTTTCGACTGCAGGTGGTCGCTGAGGCCATGCGAGGGTCAACTGTTCATTATTCATCGCGCGTAATGGAAAGGCGCTCCAATTGTGATCGCTTCGTGGCAAACGTCCTACATCGCTGGGTCGCGGCGACAAAATCCTATGTTTTACTGCTTCGCTGCTGGAGGAGCCATTCTCGATGGTCGCTGATCATCGCTCCATCGCTGCCAATATGGCACATAGCTATATAGCGATTGCCAGCGAATGACACGTTTCGTCTAGTGAATACTGACCCTTTCACATGACAAGAACAGTGTTTACAAGTCGAAACGTGATAATGATTACTATCAGCCATTAATTTCACTTTTTGAATTTCTTCGATCATCCGTGAGGCCATGCACTATGAACAAAATCGCTGCTGTTACCAGATCGCTTCAGCAGCGGGTGCAAAATCGCTGCGATGAAAAACATTAGCGATGCAGTCAAAACACAGCTTTAGGGGGTGACCGCCAACTGGAGAGAAGAAAGAAGAACTTTGACAAGGGATAAGAAGATATGGAGAAACGGCCACCATCATCCTATATAAACTTCTGGCGAGTATGATGAAAGTATTCCAACAAACTTCAAGAGTATTCACCTGCTCACTGGCGATCAGGATTGAACTGAAGAACGAGGATCGTCCTCGGAAACTAAGAAAATAAGAGAGGAAGGCAACGAGATGTCGGCAGAGAAGACTGAAGCGGAAATGACGAAATTGCCATCCACGAATGCCACGACGATGGCAGGTCTCGGCAAACTACAAGAAATGTACCGTGGCAGCGCACCTGGTCCATATCGGCCCAGCCAATCGTGGTGCACGTAAGGCCATTGGTATACCTGTCTGTCGCTGCAGCGACAGGTTTGGACAACTATCACTCATCGTGTCGGGACCAGCACCGGCGCTATGGCAGGGTTAGCCGCGGGATCAGTTTGCGTGCGACCGTCGCCGAAACAGGTCGCTGAGGGGTGTTATAGTTTTCAGTGACGTAACCCTGGTATACTCCGTCGCCGCAGCGACAGCCCGTCGCTGTGCTGCGCACAGCGACGGGCTGTCGCTGGCTCCCCTGGACTCCACAGATTCATCTATTTCACGCTGTTTCATATGATTTTTGGCATATCATGGGCAATATAGTGACATCAAAAGACGATATAGTTTTGTACGTTTCGGTTTAGCTGTTTAATTGCAGTTTTTTTTTCAATTGAGTGTTTATGTGTTGTCATTATATCATTCGATTAATTATAAATTGTCCTTTTTATTTATACATTTTTTCTGGGCTGTCGAATGCATGGATTATATCCCAAGACCACGTGTTTTGCCTCTTCTATGACAACTTCTAGATTTTCCGCTTCCCCAACTACCAACTTAAAGCAGGGATAAATAAAACGACTAGAATGATGATCATATTGAGACAGAAAGTGAAAACATTTGGAAATATCACGGAATCCCACATAGGCTGTGATGACATGACCATAATCGATTTTTTTTGTTTGCTGTGCAGATGCGCGTGTGCGGAAATGTCATTACGCAAAAGCGCGTGGGATTCAATGCGGCGACGACGACTCCGTCGCCGTGTCCGTCGCCGGCGACCGATTGTCGCTGAAGTATACCAATGGCCTAATGGAGGCAATTTGAGAATTCGATCGTTTTCCGAGAGGTGAAAGACTAGGTGAAGGAAAAGCTCAATTTCCTGTAGAAGGTGGTCGAATCCAACTAAATATGAGCCGCTCGAGTCTCTCCTGCATTAAAGAGAGCTCGAGAGTGTGGAGTTGGCCGGGTTAGCGGGGGCGATGCGTCGATGCCTTCAGTGGTGTTGATGTCCAAGATGTTGAAGCGAATGCCATTTGTCACGTGAAACATCGCGATCGAGAAGTTAACCCGGAAAGAGGCCATACGTACCAGAACGAAGGTCATGAAAACGCGAAATGCCGGACGGCACCGATTCCCAACACAAGCGTCAAATGCAGTGTTTGCTAGTGTGACTGCACAACACAGCAGATGTTACGCCTAAGTTATTGATTCCACTACAAATCATGGTGCAACCACGAATTCATAGCGGAAACGCTATTTGTGAGGTAGATGATCATTTGATACGCTACTAAAGGAAGATGTGAGAGAATGATCAACATAAGAACTAAGAGAGATTTCTAAAATATATGAAACGTGAAAAAAAAGGAAGTAGCAGAGACTAGTAATGAATGGCATAAGCCTTGTAACAGTTTTCGTAGTTTTCGCTTGACCCAGGGATCTCCCTCCGTTGAAGCAAATAGAGTAGAACGGATTCTCACCCCCGAGATACCCGATATACGACAGATTTTGCCTCCACGAAAGGGTTTAACTCCCCTGAGCCACCGTCCAACTACGTTTCAAACGGATTCCCACCCCCGAAATACCCGATACATGACAGATTTTGCCTCCACAAAGAGGTTTTCCTACCCTGAGCAACGGTGCAGCCGCAGGCTGCACCGTCCAAATAGGTTTCAAACTGATTTCCATCCCCGAAACACCGGGAACACGACAGATTTAGCCTCCACGCAGGGGATTCCCTCCCCGTCCAAATAGAGTTTTAAACTGATTTTCACCCCGAAATACCCGACACACGACAGATTTAGCCTCCACGAAGGGGATTTCCTCCCCTAAGCGACGGTGCAGCCGCAGGCTGCACCGTCCAAATAGGGTTTAAACTGATTTCCACCCCCGAAATTTCCGATACACGACAGATTTAGCCTTCACGCAGGGGATTTCCTCCCCTAAGCCCGTCCAAATAGGGTTTAAACTGATTTTCACCCCCGAAATACCCGATACACTACAGATTTAGTCCCACGCAGGGGATTTCCTCCCCTGAGCACCGTCCAAATAGGGTTAGAAATGATTTCTAGAGAGTTTCCACCTCGAAATTCACGGATAACAGCCGACATCCTTAATACTAGTAAATTTTCATTCTCATTAATGAATTGCGATCAGTTAGTCTTGAATTGAGTTAGGGGGTCGTGAATTACAATATAGGCGTAGCTGGGAGCGGTGTGTGCAAGTGCATACCACACACCACAACGCATTATTTGACGGCTATGCTGGCAATTGGTGCTGTCCGGCATTTCTCCTCCAGTCGAAGGTCACAGATCGTAGTGTGCCTGTAAAGCACCGACCGATAAACCAGGAAGTTCGATCGTTAATCGAACGTCAATGGTGATGAAGCGAAGCGTTGGTAACGTAGTCGAAGATCCTTTCCTTGGTCCGGATATCGTACTCAATGGTATGTTGATACGTTGTGAGTTCGATTCTGGAGCGTCGACTACGACAACTGGCAAAAAGACATAGAGGAGAATCGGTTTTCTAAGCCTGAGACGTGAAAGTTTCACAGCAAAAGCGTACAACAACAATCGGATCGAGTTTTCGAGCAAGTGAACAGTGGAAGTTGAATTCTGTAAAAACGAAGCGAAAGGTCAAGCCGACAACGAGATTGGCCTGGTATCAAACCGGTGGTGCGAGGAAGAACCTGGCTAGGAGCGGCTGGTAATCACAGATGAGAATTGAAGCTATCAATAAATGGCAATAAATGCCATCGTGTATGCGCTATTGTTCCATAAACAAAGATTTTTAGTGTTATTCTCGTATATAGGTGATGGTTCATGGCAAGAGATGCAACGCAGAGGCGGAGACTTTCCGTTGCAAAAAAAAAACAAAGTAGGATGCTAATCAAACTTTCAGAGATTTTAGGGAGAAGTAGGAGTGGTAAATTCTCGGGTAAGTTATACGAGAGATTCCTCGTTAGGAAGAGGGGGGATGATCGTTAACAGGGAAGAAGAAGGAAGATATATGGCGAAAGATAACAAGATAGGAAGATACGGCTATCACCACCCTATATAAACCCTCGACGGATACGAATGAATTCATTGATTCTACCCGCCTGTGTATGTCCTGACCACTGGCGATCAGGATCGAACGAAGAAAGAAGGAAGAAAGACTTGGCAAGAAGAGACGCGGAAGACTTTGATGGAGGACTTCCAAAAGAAAAGAAAGACGGCACCAGATCGGCCTACCTTTTCGCGGGACACAGAGCGGCAAGTAACTTTCCCCGTAGATGTCTGTTTAGAAAGGGGTGGTAGACTTCATGTCTCCTTCAGAGTTAAGTCACACAAAATCAGAAGCCATGCCTCTAAGTCCTCTAAGGAGACTCTGCCAAATTTTGGCCAGGAAATAATGAAGGGCACCGAGATAGTCTCGGAGTTGGCCACATTACTGAAAATGTGGACGATGAAGTGGTTGTTGACATGTGAAAATAGGCAAGCGTCAGTGTTCTAGAGTTACTGTGGACGAGTGAATCGCGAAACTTATCGGCACATATTCGTCATATTATGAATAGCCGGTGCCATTCTGTCTCAGTATAACAATATTTCGCCCACTATTCAGACTTGCCCAGCAATCTCTTTCTCAATGCAGTAAGCAACTCAGATCCATCTACGGCTCCGGCTGTGCGGGAGGATGTAAACAAGGGATATTCCCTTGTTGTTTCGAGAATGCGCGAGGCAAGAAGCACGACTATCACCGAGTCTGATCAAATGGAAAATATAATAACATCTCTTGATATAAAAAGAAGGTTACAGCGCAATGGGAATATTTCCTTCATCTAGCGCTCGTCTACCCTCGTTCTCAATTATGCGCTCTCTTCCTATCATGCGCTGGCGCCGAGCTTCATAGGTAGCCCCTCAGGTTCTTCCTCCTTTTCTTGATAGATATTACGAATATGTATAATTTGTAATGTCGTATTGTCTTGCGCTTTGTTACTCATTAAGCATGGTTTAATTACCCAAGTTTGAGGTGTTGCGCATAAACAATTGTGCTGTTCGTGCTGACTACAAGGTAACCCGCGTGGCACTATTACTCATTCAACTATCGGTATGCTAATCAGTTTAGCAAGATCCGCCCAATAAGCTGGAAGTACGCCGGCTTCAGTGGGACCGATTTTATCTGGACCCGACCTGTTAGATTTTTCAGCAACAGCGGCGTTGTGCAGACGACTCCGTGAGCAGACCACCTCATGGCGTGATGACGCTCCTGTGATGAGGCTCCTCTTAATAAATGACTCTTCTTCATAAAGAAGACGTCAAACACGATTCAATGTGGGGGTGTCAAATTCACGATATGCACATCAACCCTCACTAAGATCAGGAATACGGTGAAACCAGAATCAACGGTGAGGCGGCCGTTGTGCTGATAAAATCAGCGCGGTATAATGACATGGCCACAGGAGTTTATATTCCGTCTTTTTGTCATCATCATTATGGAATAAGAAATATGTATACGAAGCGACCGAGTCCAACGAGCCACTGTCGAGTGATATGAACGTTTAGGATGCCGCCGATGAGGTGTCTGAACGCAGGCGGGTCCTGTCGGAGTCACGGCCAGGGCTGGGCACGCGTCCCGGGTAACCTTAGGGGGGTGCATATTAGACGTTGCAGAGAGGGCAAAGGGGGGTGCCTAAGCCGAACACGAAAAAAAAGAACGAAGTGCATGTTCTGTCGAATTTCAGGAAAAAAGTAGTACGCACTATTCTTCTGAATTGTCATATCTTCTTCTCCGCTTTTTGAGTCAAACACTTAAAGAATAAAAACATTGATAGAGATGCAGGTTGTGTTCGCAATAATTCATAGTTGCTGTCAAAGTTTGTTTCGATGAAGGATTAAACACTACTCTGTTATCTTGTAGCAAGTAAGGATTGATGTGGTGTCATGTTTCTTTGATGCAACGTTCATTGATTACGCGGGTGGTTACCAATTCGAGGCAAAGATACTGAGACAGCGCCCAGGAAAACTATCATTCAAGTTCAAAAAAATATTAGCGAACTGATGTATAGCCTAGGTCGCTCATTTTGTGCCGGTCGAAGCAAGGCTTATCGGGCTTATCATGTCAAAATCTTCTTATCACTGTTATACTTTGCCATGACCGACCGCTCCGCTGCTTACTCCGCCCGGACTCATCCGAGCAAGCTAGGATTTATTTCGACAGTTTAAAAGTACAGATAGCACAGTCAGCATCACAACTAGTCAATAGATTTTTATTCATGAGAATGTGACTTATGAAGAGAGCCAACTATAAAAAATGAAGACTGCAAGTTACTATGAAAGAAGCGAATGACCGTTTCCTCCTCATTGAGAAGTACCCTGTACATAAAAACCCGAGTTTAATCCACCTTGAATGCCGCAATCTCTCATAGACTAGGCTAGCCGTGCGATCTGGTGTTCGTCCGCAGCTACACAACGCGCTCTGGAGTGGACGCGCACGCAATATTAATTAAAAAATGTATTTTATTACAGAACGGGGAGGAGAAAATGATTGAAACTGGAGTAAATGGAAGCAGGCAGAACTAGGATTCTTTCAATGTATACAGTATAGAAATTTAATGTAAACAAACTAAGTTGGAGCGGAGTGAATTTTTTGGACGTGATAAGGTTCATTCAAATGAACCTGGTTGATTAAAAACACCCATAAACATGAGAACTAAGAGCATTGCGAGAAAGAGGAGAATCTGGCAAACATTTTAATAGCAATAGGTTTCATATTCAATGTGATTTAAGGACCTTACAACTCGTCCCGGTTTTGTCCCGGTTTTCGGGTAAAACCGGGACGAGATTTAAGGTCCTTAAATCACATTAAAAACCGGTCCCATTGATGCTAAAATGTTTGCCAGATTCTCCTCTTTCTAACAATACCCTTTGCTCTCAGTTTAATGCTAGTTTTGATCAACTAGGTTCGTTTGAATGAACCTTGTCACGGCTAAATATTTACACCCGCTCTAACTTTGTTTATTTACATTAAATTTCTAAAATGGGTACATCCAGAATAGACAACTTTCATCATCTTCCATTTCCTTTGGTTTCAATCCTTTTCTCCTCCCTGGTCTGTAATAAAATACTATTTTTATTAATATTGAGTGCGCGTCCATTCCCGTGTGCGCTGTGTAGCTGCGTACTGACACCGTATCACACGGCAAGCCGATTTTTTTTAAGGGATAGCGGCATTCTAGGAGGCTAAAACTCGGGTTTTCTACTCCCTACGGATCACATGAATCCTAACATTGTTCCACAACACAAAATAGTTCTGATTTCCACACCAGAACAATCAAACACGGATTAACTAATCCTTCGTAGGTTTATGAAAACATTCGACAGGAAACATTAATTATCGCAATAGTAGTAGTTCTGTTGTTGGTAATTGTTCAATTGTTTTGTGTTGAAAAATGTTTTACCTTTGGTAGTAACTTACCGTCTTACTAACAAATTTTCCTCATGGGGTTGTTTTGAAGTTCAGAAATTACACTACCCTTTTTGTGGCCATTTTCGGAATTTTCTCTATTCAGTGCTTTTTTTATATTCTTGTTTATCAAAATCAGGAAGTCAAGATCATGGCTGTCCAACTATTCGGAAAACAGCCGATTTCGATTTCCCATAAGGGGGTGCCTAAAAATTACCGAGCTAAGGGGGGTGCATATTCAGAATCGCCATGCCGGGACGTGTGCCCAGCCCTGGTCACGGCTTGGAGCGCAGCAAAGCAGGTCTCTGGAATCGACTGGGGTTGGCACAGCTGCGGAGTTCACAAAGTTCATTGTGAGACCGGCAGCCTCAAATGTTATTGTTCCTGGAGAGTCTTCTTGGCGGTAGACGACATTATATCAGTCAGAGGTAGAATCTTTCATTACAACGATGCAGTACTGTGGTGAGTTTGTCAAAACCTAGCAGCTCTGGCAGCGCCAATCAATAGTCTACAGAAGAAGTTGCTCCGTAAAGATGCAGAAAAGCTCTGTTTGCATTGCAGATGTACAATAAACCCGTGAGATATAACGCTATCTATAAAGAGCAATTAATGAGATCGTGTGTGCTCTAGTGTTCGATAATTTTTTTTGTTATTCTAGTATATTGGTGAGTGCTTCACGGGAAGAGAGACAACGCAGAAGATGGAACTTCCCGTTGCGGAACGACGTAGGATGTTAATCGAATTTTTCCAGGTTTCAGGGAGGTGTTGGAGTGGTCAATAATTGCCGGGTAAGTTGTGCAATAAATTTCTCTCTAGGAGGAGGTGGTGAAGGGGATGGGGGTGACCGCCGACTGGAGAGAAGAAAGAAGAAATATTTCAAAGGATAAGTCGTCAAGAAGATACGGCTATTACATACATTTTCACACCGGTCGGATAGTGGTCGGTGATAGCCTCTCCGGGCTTATCGCGGAAGCATGGCGGGCGGATGGAGGTTGGCGGAAGGCTCGTCAAGTTGATCCCGAGACAATGTCGACTCGTCAGTCGGACCCAGAACTGCTGTAGAAGCTTCGGTTGAATCGCGGGCCGAACTCTACCCACCCCGGGATTCGACATCCCGTAATCCGCTCGGCAATATTTCCATGCTGGGCCTATCTCTCGACAATGACGATGTGCTTGAGGGTTGCGTGTTGTTCGCTCTCCATGCGTCAGCGTTCCGACAGGTGTTACTGTCTGAGCGCCTCCGTATATAAACCCCACACGTGTATGAATTATTGATTCTACCCGTCTTCTCGTGTGTTCACGTGATTTTCCTCGTTTCGCGCGCGAAATGAGAAAGCTTGAAATATACAAATTCGCGCTTTAAGTCATACATGGAGGCACACTTTCCTCTCCTCCCTTCTGTCAGATCATAACCCCTTGGTAAACATTTCTGAAGCCGCACTTCCTAGCTGAACATGTCATGGCGTTGTAATTCAGCAGCGTTTTGCAGCTGATCGAGATTCCAAACCAGCCTTGCAAGTGTGATCAGACGAGGCTCGCTCCGCGAAACAGCTGACTGTCTCCTTAATTATCGATCATTTACGTCCTTTTTTAGGTTAAGGAAATTTGAATTCAAAATGAACATTAAAATACAAATGGACGCCTTCAGGGCGTCAAAAGGGTTCGAGTGGGTCCTTTTGAAAATAATTTCTTAACAAGCTGTTGGGAAATGCTATTCTGCTTTAATCGCAAAGCATTTGGGGGAAGAGATGAAGCACCTTATCATAAAAACTAGCGTTTCTCGGGCTACATGAAATACGGCTTTTTATTACAAAAGGATGCTTGAAGGGCCAAACAGGGGAAGATTTGCAAGGAGAAAACGCTTAGTTAATCACTAAACCTTGTGCTTGCCCTAAAATACAAAAAAAGAAAAAAAAACGTAAGCGAAAAGAAAAACAAGAAAACCCAATCAAAATGGGTTCACCCGCAACCCAAACCTTACAAAATTTCATAAATAACTATCCAAGACACGTTTCTCGACAGGAAATTTCTCTCCAGTCTACCCTTGGACCTAATAGATTTTGCTCGCACTGCGTGCCACAACAGCTGTTGTCCGGATTTTTTACTCCAATATGGACAGTGCAGCTGCAGTCAGCAGTTCTTTGCTGGGTGAAAACTCGACTAAAAAGGCATGAAACGACAGCCGCTCTGCGAGAATACTTTCTGCGTGGCTGGCAATCGCATTCAGATCGTGGATGTGCGGCGATGGCCGTTTCCCGATATCAGTTTGTCTTTGACCGGCTGTTTTTGGCCACATTTTGTCGATAGCCGTTTCTCGACTTCTTTCGCATTTTCAACAAGTTTTGGAAAATTGAGGTAATGCAGAGTAATCTCTGTATATACATGTTTGCTCTTGATTTGGAACGCACTTCTGTAGGGCCGTAACATCTAACGCGCGTGAACTACAATGAAGATATGCGGGATAGTTGGATCCAAACTCTAGAACTGAGTAGTTAGGTGCCTCAGAGAGAGCGTTCTGACGTGCTTCGCGATACAGTTGGGCAATGTCAGTGATAGTGAATCTCAGCTTACTCTCCACCCGCATGTTATTTTGAAGAATATTAGTACTTTGGTTTTCTGATTCGCTCATGTTATTTCGATATGTTTCAGGCACAGTACACCCTCAGATATGAATTTTGAGATTTTCATGTAATTGTGTAGAAGACCCCTCCTGTATAACACGTGCCAAATGCGAGATCTCAATTCATCCTAATAAGCGAAATATAAGCTACCACCACGGGCCCGACCACCTCCAGCCACCACCACAGGCCCGGTCCCCTTCCTGATTTTCGATCTCAATAGCGGTTAGATGGATGCAATGTTTCCAACCGAGCCGTCGTTCTTCACACACTTTCCGATCTATCTCCTCATCTTTTTTTGCTCTCGTGCCCCAACTGCGAATAAAGAGAAGTACAGGCCTGAGAAAACTCGTCCATCAAACTTTTTCCTTCAAAATACAGGCATTTTCAAGGAGCCATATTTACGTTCGTACGGGGTGTTGGACGATTTCAGAAATACCGTTGTGATCAGAGTGTGACCTTCTCCAAGATAAGGATAAAAGCTAAAAAATCATTCTCTGGATGTCCTGTGCCTTTAATGTTGTGACATGGAAAACAATATGGCAAGCTGTTGTAAGTTCGAAACCAAATTTTTATTCACCTCTTGCACGTTCTGTTGAGGCGTGGAAGGGGCAAGCTGTTTCATCACATTTTTCGCCTGCAGTGGCTCTGTGGCTTTGATAATCCAGAGTGTAGACGACGAGAGAGTGACGAGAATGAGGGGAAGCTGCGAGGGAGCAAACGTCTTGAGCAGTGCGTCGAAATTTTTACGGAGTTACTTCTCTCCGGATTTGGTGCCTTCACTCTCTCACTTACTCACTCAGTTGTCCCTGTTTTGTAAAAAATCATCTTCTTAAACCATCTTATTTTCTTTTTATCGTATTTGCCAGTTCTGAAATTATTCTTTAAAATAGTCCGTGGTCGAGCCGTTTTGGGAGGATTTGGATTGATTTTTTTTGAAAACCAACAAATAAAAACATCATAATTCACTTAACCTCGGCCCACCCATCCAAAACTAAGCATGCAGTTGTTGGCAATATGTTTCGTACTGCCCTTGCAGTCTCTTCGGATAGCGAGCAGAAGAGTGTTTCTGCAAATCTAGCCCGCCGCATAGCATTCGAGAACGGTTATCCATCGATAGATGGCCGCCATACGGGACGTCCACGGCGGACCGCCCTCTCAGCTGTTCACGAGGAGGAAAGGACGAAAGTAGCGTTCCGCGTTTCTTTCGTCTCGGACCACCTCAGTTCAGCGACCAGGGCCTGTATCCGTAGGGCTGATCTTCAAGAAATGGTCTCCGTTGTCGAAATCCCTCCTGCCAACCTTGGGGGGCGATTAGATCGCAATCGCTTGTATGACCGCGTCTGCCTTACTCCCTCCTGTGTAATTTGCCCATTTGGTGAGGAGGGTGACTGCATGGCCTCTGGAGTGGTATATCGCCTAAATTGTCGTCTGTGTGGGGAGGATTATATAGGGGAGACTGGGAGACCGCTATGTGTCAGGATTAAGGAGCATATGGACGGACTGAACAAGTCTAAATTGTCTACTCCGCTTGGGGAACACAGGGTGCGCAGTCACGATAACAATTGCATTTTAGTTGCTGTTACGATCTTGGCACGTGAAAGCGAAATCTCAGCGCGCAGAACTCTTGAGGCTTTTGGATTGCCGCAAAAACACCCAAAATAAACCGAAAGGACGAATGTGTTGCGGTGACCCAGGAGTTGGCGCCGTACGTTGACCTCTGCGGATTCTGACCAGCCGGTCATAATCTGAGGGCGGGTCTGAGCGTGGGCGGTCCCAGGTCTTCGAGGGTGATTCTGAGGATTCTTACTAGTCAGTCGCCTAACAACTTCCATCCAAGGCTGTCGGAGCTCTTGGTCCCCTTCAAAGGTTGGTATAATCTGTGACTTACGTTCTTTTGGTTCACTTCCGTGTGAATCCTTCTCTGTAGAATGAAATGGGGTTTGTGAGGGTAGTTTCTTGGATCGTAATTCGGTTTTTCCAGGCTCCGAAGAAGGCGAAAATCGCCGAAACGTCCGCCAAATAAAGAGGTTTTAACAATCTCGGTCTCGCTTCAACCACCGAATACCACAAGTGGATTGATTTTGTCCATAAGTTTTTTCAAGTAGTTAATTTGTTCGAACCTTTCGAATATTTGCCCAATTTCCGGTCAAAAAATCTAGTATCCAACAACTCAAAAAATCGTCCATTTGCATTCTTGCATTGATTGAAATATTATCAACTAATTCGAAATTCACTCGAGTGTTCGATTTCGAGATTTTTCTTGAAGCCACCTTTGTCAATCACCTGCACGTCGACTGCCAAATTTATGCTACACCACAACACTCTACGACCTCCACGTGACATGCCAGAAACCCCTAGCGGACATGAAGTCTGTGTCACCTCGACGTGTGCGGCATCGTGAGGATGTGGTGTGGGATGGCTCCGACGCAGAACCCACACATCGCCTTCATGTGAAAACCACAAGTTTTAAAGCTGTTGTTTTAAGGCATTCTGATGCCAATTGCTCGAGTTTGAAATGTGATTTGCGTCATCTGCTGTTGTTTGTGGGCATTCCTAGCAGGCGGAGATGGGGGTCTTGTCTGGCCTATATAGGTGGCCCATTTTAGCCGGTTAGCGCCTGCACGTCAAGGGCAAAAGGGATTCAGGCTTTAAAGGATTAGGGACAGGATTCCCTAGAGTGTGGCAGGCAGCACATGCGTATACCTTCCCATGGGACATCCTACAGAATTGGTCCTTTGAGAAGCCCTCGGTTGTTACTGAGTTTTCGCCGACTTACGACGCAAGGATTGAGGACTGGTGCTCACCATGGATATCGATTTTCCAAAGTGACGCCGACCTCTTCTTAGCGCCGGGTTTCTAGAATGCGGCAATATTTACTTCACAAGAGACCCTGCAGACGAGATATGTACGCAGAGACCGAGTCTTAGATCGCGGATCGTTGATCTTCTGCCGTTTCGCGCTTGTGTGGAATATGCAGTAAATGGTTATTCAACACCTTACGCTACGCATTGAACATACACACAACTACATTAGAAACACAACACAGCAAAAGGAAGGGTTGATTAACGCACAATACACAAAAAAAATGAAGGACAAAAACACAAACAAACGTAAGCGCGCCTCAATCCACCTCCGGGTCCCACAGCGAAAATTTGGGGCACGAACAGTTAACGTCGATTCCGACTCAGCCACCCACAATTCACTTTGCCCTCCTCTCCGCAGGCATCCACTGTGCCGACCCCGTTCCATTTCCTGGCCGTAAGGCCTTCAATAATGTCTGGCCGTGTGGCCCCATTTTATTTCCGTGTAGGTTCGTGGCCGGAAGGCCTTCATCAATAATGTCCGGCCGTGTGGTCCCTTTTCGTCTCCTGGTTAGGTTCCTGGCCGAAAGGCTTTCATCCACAATGTCTGGCCGTGTGGCCCCATGTTATTTCCTTGTAGCTTTCCTGGCCGTGTGGCCCAATTTGTTTATTGAATATTTTGAATATATATTCTTTTGGTTGACGTTGTTATTGTTATCGTGTTTTTAATTTTATATAAAAGGTTTAGTTACCCATATTTGAGGTGCTCGAGGCGGTTATAACCGCGTGTTATTGGTGGATTTATTTGTTGGCTGGTATTTTGTGCTCGTCCCAGAAGACCCGCATGGCAGTTGTTAAAAGTTCCGAGGTGAGTCAAACCTAAGCAGTACTTGGAGGACGTTCAGCACAGCGCTACTGAGCCGACGACGTGAAGCTTCACATATAATCCTTGTAGTTTGCCAACACACGGATCCGATGTCGTATACACCTTCAGCACCTAAAAGATTCCTGAACTCAACGGTGAACCATTATGCCTGACGGAAATAGTCGAAGGTAATAGGGTCATGATTATTGAGTCTAGCCGTATGGACGTCGTACGTTCCCCGAATGACGCCAAATAAAAGGCGTGTGGTTTGGCTGATTGGAACAGCCTACAACTAAGGGGCATGTCAGTGATAAAGAAACACGATCCTCGTCGAAGTGTGTAATTTGTGTTATTTCGAAACTCCGCTTACACTGTTTGCTTGTTATTTTGAAACGTGTGAGTATGTTACTTTGTTGGTTTAATCATCATGTTTTATGGATACAGTCCCATACCTTAGTATAGTAGTACTTTGTTGCTTTGTGGCATTCAGTTGTCATTCGCTCGATCTACCCAAGTGATTGTGCCATCTCTAGTTGTTCATCGGCATTCGGAGACACGTGATCGACTTCGCAATTTGTTGGCGTCAGACTCCAAAAATGCAGAGCAGAACGAGGAGGGACGTGGGAAAATCGCCTTTTGCTATTACCGGAATTTTCGTCATTTTGCCGGCAAAACTCGGCAAAAATGGCGTAAAAACAGGACTCGATGGGTTCTGTAACATTATTTGGGGCTTCCTACGCACAACGCGATCCATTGAGAATTCATGACCCAGTCAACACCTCTTTTAAGTCGATGGTGCTGGAGCCAATTCGAAACTTTTCAAGATTTTTTTTGTTCTCCCCTCGTTGACTTCATGTATTTTTTTTTCTTTCTCTTCTCTGACGTTGGCAAGCTTTTCAATTAGGCGACCATCTAGGTAGTGCTACCACGGAACTAGCCATTGTTTAGATGAAACATGTCACCTAGGCTTACAATTACAAAAGACCTCGTGCCGATAACTAAATGACATCTCTTTCGGAGAACTACTGAAAATCTCGGTTGGAAACGAAAAAGAAGTGGAGATGGCGAGCGAAGGGAGCAAGGGCCACACCTCAGAAGAGCGTGCTGATGATGAGGGTGGCTGCAGAACGGGTAGGGACCAGAATCATCGCACGACTCAAAAGCGTAAAATCTACTAATATTGTCGACGCAGAGAACACCTTGTTGCTTTAACCTCTGGCCAAGCACTATAGGGAATATAATGGGAGTCTCAGGAAACTCAGGAACAGACAATCCTTTGGATGTAAGCGTTGGGCTCCGTCTCGGTAATTCAGGGCGCAAGGATGGCGAAAGCAATAAGGAGCTTCTAAAAACCTGGGCCACGGAAGTTTCTTTGCTCGGTTTTTTAAGCAGAACAGCATCGCAATATTTTGACAAAAGGACTCGAAAGGTGCCGAAAGCATCCATTGGCTAATATGTGAATGCTTTTTTATGTCATTAGTCTATTCATCTCTAAGAGGCTTCATTTTAGGATTAAATATCTTTGTAACTGCTTTGGGTCAAGCGAAGCGGGCCCCGAAAATTTCGACTTAGATCCGGTCACTCAGGTCTTGAGAGGCAAACACAATATTTCCTGGATTCCAGAAACGAAGGACATGGGTGAGACATTATTTTCACCTTCTGGTAAATCGAACCAGAGAAAAGTGGAGCTAAACATGGAAATTCTGCAAATGCAGAAAGAGTCAGCGGAAAAGCAAGTACGCGTGAGGCGCGAACAAAGGAAGCTTGAAGGGAACAATAACGTAGTGTGAACGAATATTTGTTCTGTGTGTATAACTGGAAAGCACAAATATACGATGTACCGCTCGTTGTTGTATCTGTCCGCTCCCGAGTTGTTCTGTATTATTCGATTCTCGTTATATGCGTAACAGTTTTGTAGTAGGGACTAGGTTGAGTGGTCGACAAGTGAAATAGATGTGTATTGCAAGCCCTTGTTCCAGTATCCGCAAAGATGACGCTGCTTCTCGCAGCTATTTACAACATCGCTTATCAAAAGGAGGCGAATGTTTGTGTGCTGTTCAAGCGATCTCCTATTCTGAATTAGTGATGAACACGGTGTACATGTGCGGATAACTTCTGGGTTTTTTGTGACAGTTCTGTACTCAGCTCAGAATAATCATTTCCTTCTCAGAATGAACTGACGAAATTTCCATGGTGGGCACCACATTCAGGCATTCCATTCACTGAATAATGTGAAAAACATGTTGTCCGAATCCAGGCCATGTCCAGTTTTATTTCCATGTGTGGTGTTTTTCTTATTTTCCTAACTGGTATGTTGTTCCCCCATTTCAGCATGATCCTTCAACAAGCGGTGCTTGTTGTGTTGTTGTCTAACAGCATTTTCGTGTGCAATTTTATATTAAAGGCAGTGTTCACGATGCAAAAGTTGCCCGTTCCTGGCAAAAACGTAGGCTTCGGTTCCCTCTAAGAAGAGTAAGATTGGAAGTGCGACGAAAAGCGGTCGGGAAGTGGGTGGAAATCTCGTGAGCCAGCCAACCCATTGCGCCACCTCTCTGACGTCCCATATCAGTTGTCCTGCGTTTGTTTCACCGGAGGAACAAGCAACGAATTTTTGAATATTTTTTTATCGCAAAAGGTTTAACATCCCAGCTTGTGCATTGACCTTCTTATTTTCAAAGAAGACGGCACAGGAAGCAGAACGGAAAACCACCCACCTAGAAATTTCGAAGCGCGAAACTATTTCCTCGACGTTAGAATCGATGTGTTGTCTGTAGTCTCCCGAAATTCGGAAACAGGCACAATTGATTTTTTCAGAGATTTCTCTTTACAGTTTTTTTATGTTTTTCGGTATTTGAGGGTTCTGTGGTGGCTTTTCCCTACTAACCCCTTAGTTGACTGACTTACTCAAAAACATCGGAAAATATAATAAGGTTTTTTTATTGTGAACACTGACTTTAAAGACTTTAGTTTGGCTGAATAAAAACAATTCAGGAATTGAACATAGTTGATTCATAGCATGATTGCAGAAAGTTTGATAAACAAGTTGCATTAAAGGCACAGTACATCATCAGATATGAATTTTGAGATTTTCGTGTATTTGTGTAGAAGACCCCTTCTGTATAACACTTGCCAAATGCGAGATCTCAATTCTCTCAAATAAGCGAGATACAAGAGAGCACCACATGCCCGACCTCCTCCAGCCACCACCACAGGCCCGGCCCCCGGTCCCCTTCCTGATTTTGGATCTCAATAGCGGCTAACTGGATGGATGATTTTCAACCTAATCGTACCATTGTGATCAGAGAGTGGCTCTCTCCAAGATAAGCATGCAATCTGAAAAATAATTTTTTGGGTGTTCTGTGCCTTTAAGGGTGCGGCATGAGATGTGTTACACCTCAACCTTGCTTTCTTGAGAACATTCAGAGATGTATTTTTAACTAAGTAGCTTGAATCGTACTGATTTTCGTCAATCGGGGCACTGAAAAACGAAATAATTCTAAATCAATACCGCAACACACTTGAATCTCTTCAATTTGTTCTTTCTGAGAGCCTCTTTCTCCTCACTCAACCCCCCCCCCCAGTGCATGGCAGTCCGTTATATCCGACTCCTTTGCTAATGGAAATTTTCGAAAAAGGTCCGAAACCCTTCCGAACCCCTCTCTTGGGTTAAAATGTCTGGAATTTCACCGATTTTCTCCCCAGGATCTCAGGCGTTCCTTTTCTCGGGTCAAAATTTTACGGTCACCAACCATCCCGCTTTGACTAAAACATCATGTCGGATTTGCAAGACCGAGAGAAGTGGTTGCGCCTCTTGGTAATTTTCTGTTTAGTGTTTTTCCATATTGAACATTCCTCCCCACCGACGGTTCCGTCCATAGCAGACGACAAGCGGCAGGCGCCACGTCGTGGATCAAAAGCTGGCGCATGACGCTCGAAGGCTGGCGCATGCAACGTAGCCGATGACGGCAAGGGGTTAAAGATGGTATTGATACC
Organism: Aplectana chamaeleonis; assembly: GCA_029168955.1. Taxonomy (NCBI): domain Eukaryota; kingdom Metazoa; phylum Nematoda; class Chromadorea; order Rhabditida; family Cosmocercidae; genus Aplectana; species Aplectana chamaeleonis. Next base: position 264,128 of record JAPDOI010000747.1, read on the forward strand.
GCATTTCCTGTAATTGAACACTCGGGTGTATTCTTCAACCTCCGCTAAAGGGGAGGTTGAATCAAAGGGAGGGGTTCGAAGAGAGGGGGAGGCTCTAATTTTCAACCGAGAATTCAAGAATCAATATCGGCAAAAAAAAGTTGATTAGGCAAACCAAAGTATGACAATGATGAATTAATCGGCGAACTTCAAGAGATCATCATCAATAAAGTCATTGTTTAAGTCATCCTCAAGATCAAACTCTTTGAAAATGTCGAAAGGGTTTTGAGTGTCGACATTCCTAGAAGCGCGTAGCAGTTCACGTCCGGTAAGAATGGGTCCGCCAGCTTTGAAGCATTGAATGACGTCGCCTTCTTAGCCATCCGAAGAATTTGCAATCCCGCAGGCCTTGAAGGAATGAGCGAAAACTTCGGTTGAAAGCTGCTCTCATGCAGTCCTAATTCGATACACCGACATCGGTGGGGATTCTGGATTGCCACCTTGGCGAACTCCTTCTCGCCGTTGAGCATGTAGTCCTCGTCCCTGTGCATGAAGTTAAAAATTGTGAGACGGAAAGTGGATCCCAGTAAAAAATCTACAATGACCAGCTGAAGGAGGGAAGAGCTCTAAAAGCAATACCTATATTTGTGCCATTCGAATAGATTTGAATCGACATATTTGAATAATTGTCATTCGAGTACCTATTCCTTATCGGAATTTCTTTAATCGTCGCACCATTGAATACTATTAAAAAATCGGACCTCAAAAAAGGGGGTAATTGAATTTATACAATGATCGAACCTCTAAAAAGGGGGTATTTGAATCTGTTCAGTGATCGAAGCCTACTATTCGAATGTTTATTCGAATAGTTATAATTTCGAATGGTTTCGAATAAATTTGCCCGTCGCCGCTATTTATGGTGTACGATAGATGACCGTGTGTTTCATTGGCAGGTATGATCACGTCGAAGGATTTTGAAATCACTTGGCGCCTCGCTGCGTGTCCGTCGTTCACGCATTCTTCAGAACTGCCCTATAAATATAGGTCATTCTGGCCGTGTTTATCTTGCTGTGAATACCTCAAGGCGCAAAACTAGTTGGGGGGGGCATTGAAGACTAACCCTTAGAAATGGAAAGATTCATTCATGAAAATGAAAATTTCTTCCGTTTTCTGATGGATGGTAACTTTTTCTTACGTAACTTCCTAGAATATCCATGAAATTATATCAATTTCTGAAGACGGTGTCATTCATTCCTCATTTGAATTCTGAGGGCCCCCAACTGGTTCTACACCTACCGTAATCCCTAACTTCAGGTCTGTTTTCTCCAGAAGTAAGGACTTATAGTTACTGAAACGTCGAGACGGTGTTCAGCTGGGACAGTCCACTATCTAACTCAAATTTCGGTAGTGTCAAAGTTTGACCGGACCTCGCCTTTAAAGGCAGTGTCCACGATAAAAACCATGTCTGATTTTTTGGTGGAGATCGGCAGCTGCGGGGCCTAGCGCAACCCTAAACTTAAAGGCAGCATACACGCTCAAAAATGATATCAATTTTATGGAATGAATCGAAGGTCTGAAGCTGTTAATATCCAGAGATAACGAAAAAACCGGAAAAAAATCAACTGAAATGAAGATATAACGATTCGTTCTATATTGACCCAGAAGTGGACGAGTTTTACCGCATTGGCTGAAATAGCGGAGCTAGCGATAAATTTGTAGGGATAACGACGCTAGTGTACTAGTACGGCCCTATCTGGAACATTTACGACGTTAGAAGCGTAAAAAATGAGCCAAAATGACCGTAATCGAGCACTGAGCATTTGTATTGAGGGGCGGAGCCCGGATCGATGGGCGGAGAAAGGATGATTTTGTGACTCAATAAGGCTCAAATACGGTCATTTTATCTCGTTTTCAACTCTTCCAACTTCGCGAGGGCTCTTCTAGGGCCCTTACGACCCCACTAATGTAGTTATCTCAACAACTTTTGCGAGCGTGTATGCTGCCTTTAAAAAAACTAAGAAAAATGAGCTCGGAACGCTCCCCTACGGCCTCAAAGTTGGACACCCGTCAGCTCGTCACACCCATATGCACTTTCCACGCCCACCTACGTGAGCAAATGAATGCTCGAGATTGTGAGATGAGCGATGGTTTCCGATGAATAGCCCCGTTCTTCCCTTTATTCCCAACTTCTCTCTTTACTCAGGTCAGCTCGTATACATGGGCTGCAAAAGACAGAAGTTACAAGCCTCGGACTACTCGTCCAACATGCTTCCTTAGCTCAATTTTTGAGCGACCATAACTCCGTTCCTATTAGGTCTTGTACGATTCCAAAAACATCCTTTAAATTAGCACGGGACCGTCTTCAGGATAGGCGGAAAAGCAGAAAAACGATTCTTAACGTGAACATTGTCTTCAAGTATCTAAGTAACAAAAATAGCCTCTGCTGCGCCTTAGTAGCAATGAGTCTACAAAGCTCATCAAACGAGAGTTTCTTATCTACTACGAATCCGAGGTATTTTATATCATCATCAATTGTCTCAATAAACACACCGTTAATTAAATAGGTGGCACGGTGGATTTCGGCGGAATTTCCACTGATTTCATTTTTAAGGCCGAAGCGTTCAAGGATCATGAGTAAGGTCTGAGACTTGTTTAGAAAGCGTCAGGGCTCCAATCTGTTTGAGATTTCGATCGTGTCGCTCTGGTTTTCTAATGTGGTAATCCTCAGATTCGGAGGCAAATCAAGCTCTCTCCTTCGTGTGTTTGTGCGGAGCGAGGATAGAGGCAGCGGGAAAGTGTGAGGGAAGGAAACGTAGCATACACGCACACACACACACACACAGACACGATCAGTGCCAGTAAGTTTCACTTCGAACTAGAAGATCCACTGACAGCTCACCTGGCCTGTTTTCAGTCTGTCGCTTTCAAATTATTCGAAAAATTATTCAAATCTGTTCAAAATTCGGACCTCGAAAAAAAGGGGTCATTCGAATATATTCAAAAATCGGACCTCAAAAAAGAGGCCATCTGAATGTACTCAACAATCGGACGTCAAAAAGGGGTGCATTCGAATTTATTCGAAAATTGGGCGTTAAAAAGAGTCTTTCCGATATTCGGTCTTTTCGTCCAGGGCACAACTGTAGCAAACCCCAAAAGCGCAATGTCCCCTCCCCCCTGCGACGTGAACGAATAAAAAGTCGAGATCGTGAGATGAACGATGGTTTCCGATCAATAGCCCCGTTCTTTCCTTCATTCCCAACTTCTCTCTTCACTCAGGTCAGCTCGCATAAAGTGTGTCCGAATGAGAATAGCGGCCCATGCGGCCAGCGTGCTTGGCAGGCGGCCGTCGCGTTCGCCGCTCTCAGACAAGCATGCGAAACGTCCCCCACGGCCATCGACTACGAGCGGGGCCGGCACCGGCTGGCAGCAAACACTGCGCCGATCAATCAGCTCTGCAGCAGGGGGGAGGGGAATGGCCGCCGTACAAATCCAACACTCGTCCGAGAGTGGCACATGCGACGGCCGCCTGCCAAGCACGCCGGCCGCATGGACCGCGATCCTCCTTTGGGCACACTTTACATCGGCATAGACGCAAGTTACAATTCTCGGACAACTCGTCCACCATACTTCCCCAGCTAACTTTTTGCGGGAGAGTAACTCTGTTCCCAGAAGGTCTCTTACGATTTCAGAGACATCATTAGAATCAGCAGGGACCGTTTTCAAGATGGGTGAAAAAAAGCAGAAAAACGATTCTGAGGTTTGACTGGTCTCAAAGGCACATCCCACTCTCAGAAACGAATTTCGGGATTTCCATGCAAATATGTAGCAGACCACTCCTGTATAACACTCACCAACTGCGTGGTCTGAATTTCTCCAGATAAGCGAGATATAAGAGACCACCACGGGCCACATCCCCTTCGTGACTTTCGAACTCAGTAGCCGCTAGATGGATGGACGAATTTCAACCGCGTCTACGTTCTTCGCTTCATCGCCGGTCCATCTCCTAATCCTAGCTCGTTCTCGTGCAGCGACAACGATTCAAGAGAAATACAGGCCTGAGACAACTCGTCCACCAATTTTTCGCCTTCAAAGTACGGCATCTTCAAGGAGCCATAACTCCGTTCGTAGGACACATTCTGACAACACGGTAGCTTAATATGGTAGAATGAAGTTGAAATATATGTTTGTTTTCTGGAATAAAAGGGTCCTCGAATGAAGGGGGACAAAAGGTAGACGAACGTGTGAGGTTGGAGCAGCAGTCGGAGACAGGTGCGGGAGAGCCAATCGGGCCCGAAATTGATCGTTTATAGTGCTGTATCGCACACGGGCGGCTATTGAAGAATGCGCGAACGACGAATGTCTGAAAAGTCGTGAACTGGTGCGACTTATTCAGCGATTTTAGGGATACCATTGTGATCAGCGTGTGATCCACTCCAAGGTAAGCATAAAACCCGAAAATAATTTTCAGGGTGTCCTGTGCCTTCAAAGGTGCGAACCCCCAGCGTCACTTGACGCTAAAACGTTTGCTATGGACGGAGCCTATATATAGTTTATCTACGCAATGGCATTCAGTCCGCAAAGTGCAGTGGTTTCTTGCCTTTGGTGCCTCCCACCACCCGGGTGACCCCACATCTCTGTCTGATGATTATCGCAACCGCGCCGCAGCGCGCTTTCGCAGTCAGCTTGTTAATCGTTCAATATATTCCATCAACTTCCCCTCGTCTGTACTGCATCAATCGTTTACACAATGTTACATTTTAAACTTGAGCGTATCTATGAGTAAGACCATTGTCATACCTCCAGTCTGCAAAGGCGACAGGTTCGCTCATCTGTTACGAATCGTGCCGGAACCCACATTCTCACCATGAAAAGAGCTGTCGCGGGAACATTTTGCATGCGCCGGTCGCGTCGCAGGGTTGCATATGGGTGTTATACATTCAAATGTTAAAATCGTGCGGCAATCGGTCGCTGTCGCGGGCATCGGTCGCAGTGTGGCGCACAGCTACGGAGTAATTGGCTTAGTGCGGATTTCCTCCGTTTTTCAACTTTTTTTGTTTCCTTCTTTCTTTTTTCTATTGGGGTCTTCACCTTATCCTAAATGTATAGATCTAAAAGCCTGATTTTTTATAACTGAAACTTGACTGATTTGCTGTTGATTCCGGGTTATTGATTTGTCTACAATTGCGCGGGCGATAGCGCGTGTGGGACGTAGGTTCGTGTGATGTATGGCATAGCACAACTAGCCATCAGCGACTGCGACGTTGCTCTGTTCTGCGACCGCGACAGGACTGTGGCAGAGTATAACAATGGCCTAAGCGCTCGTAGAAAAGCGTAACAGAGCAGTTCTCACGTAACCATTGTGAAGTTAGTCATCACCTTTGTCACCATTTCAAACTTGTAAAATGTCTTTCTATGAATGTCATCAATTCCGAAGACATTTGAAAGCTTTTGTCAACAGTGAGGCACATGCTTAAAATCTATAGCACTCTATCGAGTTTTAGTGAACATTGGCTCAGCAGAGCGTGTAAGGTGTCAGAATCATGTATAGCATCGTATACAGTGTTTGCTTCTTACTAAACATATTGTTCCACTCAGTTTCACTTAAAGGCAGGGTCCGGGCAGAATTTCGATTCTGAGATTTCCCGCTAAATCGGTGCTCTTGCTACAGGTAGTCCCAAGGAACATGCGAAAACTGCGTGAAAACCGGTCTTCTTCAAGTTATTCCAGCCACTTCCGTTAGCCGATGATCCAGAAAAGTCAGAAAAGTGTGGCCATCGTCCATATTTTAGCGGTTGTCCTCGCATTCTTCAAAAGTGCTGTGTAATTATCGGTCATTCCAGCCATGATTATCATGCTGTGAATACCGTAATCCCTGACTTTGAGGCTGTTTTCTCCAGAACTAAGGACTCAGAGTTCGTGAAATGTTCAGACGATGTTCAGCTAGACCAGCCCAATCTATTTAACCCAAATTTCGGTAGAGTCAAAATTTGACCGGACCTTGCCTTTAATATGCTCGAAGTGTATATGCCATAGCTAGTTCGGCCCACGTTCATGGACGCGTTCTCGACCGACCCCGGTGGGCATGCGAGTCAATGCGTACGCCAGTGCCGCCTCCACTAGCTCTTCAGGTTGACGGTGCAGTGGCAGGGTGGGTGGTCTAGTGGCGGCGGCACTGGCGTATCGATTCGCATGCCCACCGGTGTCGGCCAATGAATGTGTCTAGTGCACACTACTGTGCATAGAGGGCCGTTGGCGGACCGCGTTGTGTGCAACTTGAGATAAACAGTACAGTTCAACTGTGCATTGCCGTTCAGTCCGCAAAGTGCACGTTGATTACGGAAGCGTGCTGCGGCGCAGTTGCGAGTATCCTCAGACAGGGATGTGGGATCACCCGGGTGGTGGGATCATACTTAGACTCAAGGCGAAAACCGCCCTGGTGACCCGACATCCCTGTCTGAGGATACTCGCAACCGAGCCGCAGTACGCTTTCGCAATCAACGTGCACTTTGCGGACTGAATGGCAATGCGCAGTTGAACTGTATGTAAGCAAACGGGACGAAATATGCCTGATATGCGCTCCGTGGTGCATTAACACACAACGCTTTTTACAGACGGTTGAGTTGAAGAAAGATGCTCAAACGATTTTTTTATGTTCAGTGTTGTGATTTGTACATCCTATTTTGGAGCGAAATTCGCTTGGTTCCATCGCATGCACGCACACGCATGCTGCTGTCTCCTTCCTCACAGCGCTGTCTCGCTGGCTTTTTCCCTCTCTCCGTACACCCACGCAGAGGAATAAATTTGTAGGAGCGTATTTTATTACTTTGATATCTATTCAATCCTGTCGTTTTTTTTTCAGGCAAAAGGCGGCGGCAAGAGTGCGGCAGAACGGAATGTCTGAAAGACACGTTGAACCTAGAATGGGCCACTCAAATTTGAATCGAGTGCTTCTTCGAGGAGAGACATTCAGTGAGATTTCAAATGTGATTTTGTTATTGTTTAGGTCCGATTTCTTCGTTTGAAGTCATTAATCGATTGATTTTTCATTTTTTTTTATCAATTTGTTTCAATTTTTATCATTTATTTCTTTCAATATTTTCGTTTTATCTTAGACTTTCTTTCATTTTTTTGGCCGACAAAATTTTCTCGATATTTCGATAGTTTTAATTTGCGATAGGATGTTAAAGCCATGGTGCATTGCTTTCGATTCGCAAATTAAATGTCTACATAATGAAATCTTTCAATTCTAAGTTTTTTTCCAACAAAATTCAACAAATTTTCTTGCCTTTTTGTTAGATCGTGCTGTTTTATGTATGTATGCTGTGAAAATTTTTCTTACTGAATTTAAGTAGAGTCTGTGTAAAAAGGAGACTCCAATAGTTTCCTCATGTCCGCGTGGGAAGCAGGGATGAGCGGAAATATTTTTAGAAATTTCGGAATCCGGAAATCGGAACGACCATTTGATTTTCGGAAATCGGAACGCTAAAAACCATTGGAAATTGGGTTATCGCTTAATCTTTCTCATTTTTTCACGCAATGCGGGTAAACGACGAAAACCCAGAAACCAGACTAATGCTGTTCGAAATTCGCATCAATTAAGTATCGTCCATCACTGGATGAGGGATCGCCGCGACACTGCTTGGCGGGAGAAATTGGGCGATCAATAGCCACTCTCTCTCTTCGTTTTCCCGCGCAATTTTTCCCGCCAAGCAGCGTCTCAGCGGTCCCTCATCCAGTGATGGACGATATATTCAGGTAACACACTATAGACATCATGACTTCGAGACAACACACACTAATTGACTGTGGCCCAATGAGATATCATTCTATGTACTGTGACTTAAATAGTGACTGTAACCCTTCTGTAACAAGAAATATGTATACTATAAACATCGCAACAGGTAGACCAAAGTACAGATGGACAAAAATACTACAGCAGGTAATAGCCCCTTGCTAAATATGGTCTAGCGGATGGACGAGGCGCGCTCATCGCGGCCGACCGTGCGGAGTTCGCGACACCAACGGCTAATGAGTCTTTCACAGTCTGCCGGACGACGCCGTCCGGCACGTTATAACATAGGACTGCGGCGTCGTGGAGTGCCGCAGTGCGACGCCGGATGACAGACGTCGCAATGCGGCGCTCGATGTCGGTGCGAAATTTCTCCGTTGATGGTGGGATGGTCGATATTATCGGTTGCTCTACCACAGGCCTTGTGGGCGCCGCGCGCGACGTCGGATAGCATTGCCGGACGTCGGACGGCAAAATAACTGTGAAAGGAGCTTAACAGAATTTCGATCACGCGTCTAGCGTCTCAGCCTCGTCCATTCACTACACTGCATTCTGAGAAAAGATCATACGTACACCTTTTCGAACTGTGAGCTCCACTTAATCATAAACACGGCTTAGGCCCCTAGTAAATTCAATAAAAGCATGGACAAACCCAAATCTACCTGAAAAGGAGCCCAGTTTAGGAATGGTCCATCCGGAATCTGACGGAAAAGAGCCCATTCACAGTGGGCTTTTGGTTAATTTCAAGAAAGTTTAATTCTTCTCGATATATTGATCTCATTCCCTGCTCTTTTTCAAACATCAAAACGAACCTCCGGTTCAGGTTTGGCCCTTAGAGAGCATCCCTGAAAAAAAGGAAACAATCCGTAACCTCATGAAATTGTAATCTTCTAGTCATTTCCGATTCTTTCCGCATTTTGGGGCATTTTTCCTGAAATCGGAAGGCCAAAAACCTTCGGAATTTGGTATCCTCTCATCCCAGGTGGGGAGCGAAGGTTAAAGGCAGCGAGAGAGCGAAGGGGAGACGGAGGGGGCAGCATGGCGCGCAGATGAAAAATCGAGTAAATATTTACCTAATCCAAATATTTGATTATTTCGCTTTTCCGATTTTCGATTCATTCCAGGAGAAGTACTAGTCGTTTTCGAGAAGTAGCTTGCATCTGCAACAGCGAAATATTCGATTTTTCGAGCATTGGGCTCAGAGGACGATACCAATCCAGTGATCGATCACAGTGAGCAACCTTTTGTTATTCATATTTTACCCAATCTCGGAAATTGCTTATTCATTTCCAATTAAATGAGGACTATACCCCTTTCAGTCGAATGATTTATCTCAATTTGATTGCATTCTATTCTGTCGTTTTCTTCTTTCTTTCTTATATTTATTCTTTCTTCTCTCGAAGCTATTTCAGTCTTCATAATTTTTAAGTCATTATTTAACTTGCATTTTATTTTGTTGCATTCCTTATTGTGCGTTAACTGAAACCCGGTGTAAAGGCTATAAAACCGCGAAATTCTCATGGTTTCTACGCGTGCTGGTGCGGAGGTTAGAGACAGTGAAAAAGCGCATGACAGAGGAAGGGAGCAGAGTCGCGTGCGCCGCTGGAGTCATGAGAATTGCGACGTTTTACAGAGGACACGTATGTTAGAGCATAGTAGGAACGCAAAACACCAGTGTGATCTGTGCCGACTGTACTTGTTCATTTATTTGATAATTTATTTTTTGTATATTTTCATTTAGTTATTTATTCGTTTCTGTTGCTGAATACTGGATTTTTGGATTTTTTACCGTAACTGTTGTTTAAAGTCGCAGTCCACGTTATGGTATGTTTACACAAGGTGCTGAGTTGATCGCAAAAGGCCTTACTCCTGGCGAGATTGAACCAACATATTCCCTTTCCGGGGGAGCGCCTTTCCGCACTGCACCACCGAAGCCACAGCGCGCTCTCACTCAACGCTCTCACTCTCTCGGTTTTCTGGGAGTCCCGATAGTCAAATGATTTCCTCTGGGTTCAGGCAATGTTCTTCCTATTTTCAACGAATTACAAATTCAACGGGTCAACGCGATTACTGAAAAAATATTTCAGCTCACCCTTGATAAACACCAAACGCTCACCCGCGGGAAGATCATTCGCGATTGCCCTAGACTGTTGCTACTCCCCATATCCTTACTGCAATGTTTCTGTCGAAATGTTGACAGGTGGGACTCGTGCGTGCGTCAGCATAAGACAAGGTTGTAGTAACAGAATATGAGTGGAAAACAAAAGCTAGGAGACTGTGTCTATAACTTCTATAACCTCAATTTGAGCAATAATACATGTGAGTCTCCAAAAGTTTTCTTCAAGGTTGCGAAGCAGACCCCAAATCTCTCCGCTCAAGGTAGCAGGCACGTAAGCGAACAGCTTCAGAAAGCGCTCATTTGTGGATGCGTGCCTTAACGTTGGAAAGCTAGTTCGCCTACGCCTACGAAATCGAGGATGAAAAGAGGAACCAGCTAGGTTGTGCCTTATTATATGTATCTACGGCTGTGAATTGCCACTGTTCCTAACAAAGAGGTCTACGACACGGTCAACTCTGCGCCATCGTCGGAGATTTCGTCGGACGGACCTTACGATTGTAATAACTGGGCAACAGCTGTAACCTTTCGGGAACCAATGAACTTCAGACGCATATATAGAGGGCCTCCAGCACTATGGGCGGACTGTATCAGAGTCACGCCTGAAGGAGGTACATGACCACCACGGGAGAAACCTGTGGGCCCAATGTTTTTCAAAAAGCCCAATGTTTTTCTCCCAATCTCTGAAAAATATTGCCGCGACTCCTCCAGCTCGGCTCCTGCGGGCGCCGAGTCGGAAGAATCGCGGGGGAGATGCGAGGCAGAACCACGAGCGATGCTTTAATTAATTAAATCGCGGTAAGGTTGCGAAAGAGTCCTGCGGGAGTTACGGTATAGTTGCGAAAGCTTGACTTAAAGGCATCGTACACGATGAAAACCATATTTGGGTTTTTGATGTTTTCGTGTTGTACTATCCCTATAGTGACTAACGGTAGCAAAACGCCCCCTCAAAAACGTCAACTTTTTGAGAAAACCCCATTTTTAGAAAGTTCATAGCAAATTTGAATTTCGCGCCAGCATCAACTTGTGATAGTTGCGCAGAGAATGCAAGGAACAGTCTTACGCTTCGTTCCTTGGCGCAGCGTTGGAAGCAATTCATCGAGGATGCCGCTCAACTACGACTTCAGCGAAATTAAAATGGGCTACCCACCTGCTGTGTACAGTGCTGCCGGCTGCTTTCGATCGATGCCGAATTCGAAATCGACTGGCATGTGTATTGCGCCCTACGACGCGTCAAGGCACGCCCGCCGTCGGCAACCCAAGAGTTTTGTTCCTTGTAACAACGGATCGACCCCAAGGCCGGCACCCCAAACCCAGGAAGCCATTTTGAGGTAAGCGAATCTCCACTCAGAGACGGTTTTGTAACTCCAAACTTTCTGAGTGACATTGTCATGGCCCAATAGTCCGAATGAACGCACAAACCCAAATTCGGTTTTCATCGTGGACGATGCCTTTAAAGAAGGGTCGCGGAGGAGTGCGGCTGAGTCCTGGAAGAGTCCAGGGTCGCGGCACAGAACAGAGTCACGGTTGAGTTGCGGAGCAGCTGCTGTTAAGTCGCGGAAATGTTTTTCAGAGATGAAGTCTGCGGCGCAGTCGGTTCCACAACGATTTCCTGAGTGTGCACTTATTGAATCATCTGGAAATCAATATATGCTAAAACAGTGGTATTTTCCATGCCGTGGTCGAGCACATAACAACGATGTTCTCATAAATTCCGTTTCTATGCTCTGCGCCGTTCCTGTGGAGTATAAGTAGCCTAATTTATTATGAAACTCCGTGCACATTCGCCTCTCCACGTAACCAGCTCGCGCGCCGCGCCACGTGTTTAAAGGCAGTCTTCGCGATGATTTTTGTTCTCGAGTTTTTCACTAAAAACAATGCGTTGGCAACCAAGTGTTACCAAAATTTTGAAGAAAGGGCGGAAAACGCATTAGACCGTCGTATTTCAGTGACATTATTCTGTGGCCTGGACTAGTTGTCCGATTCGATGTGCATGTTTACGGTGGTTGTCACCGGTAAAAAATGGAGCTAGTCAAAAATGGAAGAGTATTTCAGGCAAAACCGTATTAGTTACGGTCCGAAGGAAAGAACGGAGCAACAGAGAGTAGAGAATTGCAAAACGCGGGTTCACAAAAGATTTCATTGTTACAACAAACACTTCCTGTGATACTTAAGAGGCGGGGTGATCCTTAAGAATTTCTTGTACTTCTGGTGCGTTTTTCTCGATTTCTTCGTCATTTCAGCTCTAACCGGGAGTCAAACAATCGATTTAGCGATTAATCTCAAAATCGAAGATTATCGTGAACACTGCTTTTAAATGCAGTGTTCAAGATAGAAATCGCTTTTCTGTTTCTTCGCCTACCTTGAAAACGGTCCCATTCTCATTCCAATGGTGTTTCTGGAATCGTACTGTGCTTCTCTGGGCCGAATTCCGGTCCGCAACTGCGTCTCGACACGCTTTGCGGCCGCACGCTCCCGAGTCGGAAGAGCTTCCAGCGCTACAGCCGCTGATCTGTTGACTCTAAGTGGGTGTTGGTAACAGGAAACTAAGAAAAATTGGAGAAAACTGTATAAAATAGCCCCATCGAGTCGGCTTTGGCGCTGGAAACTCGACCAACTCAAGCGCGTGCGGCCGCAAAGCGTGTCGAGACGCAATTGCGGACCGCAATTTGACCCAGAGAAGCACAGTACAATGCCTTCTGGGAACGGAGTTATGGTCCCTCAAAAATTGAGCTAAGGAAACATGGTGGCCGAGTTGTCCGAGGCTTGTAACTTCCGAGTAAAGAGTAAAGAGAGAAGTTGAGAATGAAGAGAAGAACGGGGCTTTTGATCGGAAACCATAGTTTATCTCACGATCTCGAGCGTTCCTTTGTTTAAGTCGAGGGGCGGAAAGGGGCCGGACTTGCCCGAAGCGGCGGGGTTTCCTTCCTTTCCAAACCGTTTTGCGGCTCCCGGGTAGCTTTTCGTCCCGTTTCTTCGACGCTGTTCTACTTTTGAGAGCCACGAGATGCCTTTGTCATGAAAAATTCGAGGATGAAGTTTATTGTGAACAGTGCGTTTAGGATAAAAAAATTCTGGCCTGCACTAGCCCGATGGAATGAACGAGTTTTCGGTGGTTATGACCGGTAAATTATGGGGTCAATCGAGGATGGGAGAATATATTAGGCAGAGCATTATTATTTTTGGACCAAGGGAAAGAATAGCAATAAACAGAACAGTACATGTTTCATCGGAAGAGTTCAAAAAGAATTTCACTGTCACAACAAACAAAACCTCTTAGTGTAAGGAGGCGAGTAAAGGAGTACATACAGGTTTTCAGGTCCTTCTGGCGTTTTCCCCGATTTCTTCGTTCATGCAGCTCCAACCGGGGACTAAGTGATCATTTCAGCAAAGAATCCCAAGATTGAAGAGTATCGTGACACTGTATTGGAGCCAAATAGGTGATGTGGCATTGTGAAGTTCAGAGACGTTGTGTTCAGGGACCTCATGTGCGGCGATTGTAATACACTTCGCAACCGGGGCCGATTCCCAGCTGCTTGCGGTATTTTATTCCATGGCAGCACAATACGAGCCGCTTTTGCGTGACATCACACATGGGTCAGCAGATAATGCACAAACAATAAAATATCATTTTATTATGAACATTTCACCGATGATTGCGATAGATCACAAAAAAAATTACACGAGATGTGAGAGATCACTGGTATATCCGTATGATTTGTGGAGTAATAAAAACCGATTGGTCTCCGAATACACTGTTAATACAATTAAAGGAGTATGTGCTCTTGCGAACAACATCGTTTTTCAGGCAACAAGACCTCATAAAAAGCGAAGTAATTCAGAAAAGGTAGTCACAGTCTATGCTCGCATTCGGATTTGTTCAAAAAAAAAACTCCACTCTGCCAGAAATTCAAAGAATGATTCAGTTGGCGCCCGCTTATTGGTTTCGATATAAGGTTAAGTACCCGTCATCAAACATTATACTAAATGATGTCTAGAAGCCTATTCTACGCTGCATATCGACTACTCTTTTCTGATAAAGGTCGGCGTTTGTGGTGTCCATAGTGGCATTGTTTCTGAACGATCTGAAACTTCCTCATCGTAGTGGTCTTTCCGCGGGATGTCGGTATACCGACGGAGCTGTATTGTGCTTGATGTGCTGCTCACCACGACTCGCCTGGAAATCAGACAATTATTATCAGGAGACTCTTTTTGGTTACACAATCTATGGAGGTGCTGTACTACATGACACGATACGTTTACGGTAGTGTTGAGGGGACTTTTGAACGTTGGGCCAAATTAGTAGTTTAGACGTCGAGGGTAAGGTGCACAGCAGATGTTGGAAGGAAAACGGAAGTAGGTGTTTGAAGGGATGTGATGAAGAATACGCAGCTAGATAACCATTTACTAAGCTGTGAGTAAAGCAACGTTTGGCCTCTGTATCATTCACGAACCTTTTGTATACGGCCGGCCAGTTAGTGGTGTAACACTATACACAACAACAGGATGAAAAGCGCCAACCTAGTATCAACTGAAAATAGGTGGTGAACACAAAAGGCGGTGCGCTAGTTTTTTTTTTCTTCTACTGTGGAGCTAACTGTTGGCTCGTTCCTATCCGCTGCTAAATGAAAGAAACCGTACCGTTTGTACGGTCACTGTACAAGGATGTTCAATAAGTTTTGTCGTTCGATAAGAAAAACACAATTTTATGGTTCAAATGTATATTTTATTATTTGGTATAATCTCCCTGAGCATTAATACACCTGCCCCAACGATCCTCCAATCTGTGTATGCCTGAAGTGAGAATCCGGAAGGTCTGCAGAATACGCTTCAACAGCCTTTATGACCTCTTCGTTTGACGAAAAACGCTTGCCACGCATAAATTCTTCGAGTTCTGGAAACAAATGGAAGTCGCTGGGGAGTAAATCTGGTGAATACGGTGGATGCTCCAACAATTCGAACTTTAATTCATGGATTTTAGCCAATGACAAAATGCTCTTGTGACACGGTGCATTGTCCTGATGAGAAAGGATTTTTTCTCCTGCAAACTGTGTCGTTTTTTCATGAAATGTTTCCTTCAACTTTTCCAAAAGGTTGCAATAATATTCAGAATTAGTTGTTTTACCAGTCCGCAAGTAATCCATAAACGAAATCCTTTTCTCGTCCCAAAAAACTGATGCCATAACCTTCTTGGCCGATTCCGGACACGAACTCGTTTCGAAGCCGAACAACCAGGTTCACCCCACTCTTTGACCTCTTTTTTTGATTCAGGATCACGGTGATAGACCCAAGTTTCATCCATAGTGATGAGTCGACGCACAAAATCCACTTTATCCTTTTCAAAACGCTCCAAATGTTGCTGAGAAAGTCGCATTCGAATGTGTTTTTGTTCCATTGTTAGCGAATGTGGCACCCATTGTGCAAACAGCTATCTAAAAGCAAAAATTTCACTTAATTAAATATGGCTAACACTGTCTAATGAAATGTGTAGAGCCTCTACTAAATCTCTCTCAGTCAATCGACGATCTTCCAAAACCATATCCTGTATTTTGGGTATAATTTCTGGAGTTGGTGCGTTTTTTGGACGTTCTTCACGTGGATCGTCTTTAAGGCTTGTACGACCACGTTTATATTCAGCACCCCATCTTTCTACTGTTCTAATTGAAGGTGAACAATCATTATACACTTTTAACATTCGTTCGTGAATTTCTTTTAGTGGTACACCTTCCAAAAATAAGAATTTTATCACTGCTCGATCTTCAATTTTTCCATTGCTGTGACACGGCGACACTAAATGGCTTGTAAACAAGGAATGAATTCACAGATTGAAATGAAACTTCACATACGTTCATTTGAAGAGTGTACCAACAAAATAAAAAAATTTTGGGCTAGTAGCAACGCCCCCTTTTATCGAACGACAAATCTTATTGAACAACCAGGTAATTAATGTGTATGCGTAAGCGTAATGTCTCTGCAGTATTCCGCTACATAAGAAAAATTGAATTGTCCAGTATGTCGTCAGGGATAACACTGATGCAGAAGGGTGAATGGCAGGTGTCATTCCAGAGCTAGCAAATTTTTGAGTTGTAAGCTCACTTTTATGATGATGTTGAATTTTTCACTTCACCTTTAAGCGCACTTGTAATGCCTGCTTCTAGTTTACCCTCTCATATTCGCTTACTAGAAGCGAATACACTCCTGAAGGGTTGGTGGCACGTATGATGGCAACATATCGAGGGGTTGGGATGGGCACACCTGTGTATGCCGACCTCATATTATAAAAGCTGTAAACGCATTCTTGAGTTCCTCTCCTTGGCCACACCTGATCCAACTTCCCAGTAGGCTATTGCTATAGTTGCCTCATCCACTCTGATGGAGTGAACCAACGACCATCTGTCCCCAGTAGCTCGCGTGACCCTCTATCAAGGCGTTTTTGGCTGCGAAATGGGCGAACGCCGCCTTGGCAAGACATTCACTGAGTAGAATGAATAAGACGACCAGTAAATTACTAGCTAGTTCCGCGAAATTTCGCAAATCCACTCAACTTAGCTGGAAGGTACAATGAAAATAGAAGTTCAACCGCGAAAGTTTTGCAACGCTTATGGAGAAGCTGAACAACTACCTAACCGTGCTATACATAACCCTCTCCATTCATGGATGCAGCTTTAGGGGTTGGAGTCTGAATGGTCAACCTAGCACAGCCGCTCCGCTCTGACCACGGCTTAGTTTCCATGTGTACAGTTAAACACATGCCTCGAGTGGGGTTGAATTAGAATCGAGTTTGTGTCGTGTATGGTCCATGAGAGACTGCGCAATCCAATATTCGATCACCAAGTAGGATAAACTCGAGCAGAATGGCGCGAATAAAGGGTCATGCAATGTAGTGTCAAGAGACGCCGATGTCGTACACGCTCGAGATCGAACTCCACCCAGCGATGATTCAGCCTGCTATCCCGTGCCTGTTTGTGAAATTGGTACCAGGAACATTGTCTTCCATCTCTCTCATGTAGGTTTATCAATACATAATCTGATGCAACGGAAATTGCGCAGTCACAAATACAACTAGAAGCGATTGGATGAGGACCAACATTCATGAGACTTGTAACATGGCCGTCACAGGTTGAGCAAGAACTGTGGTGTTGCGAAGACATTTTTTTTAAATCTCGAACCAACCGCTTCTATTTGGATCAGCGAATGTAAAACTTCTGGGGTGCGTTCCAAGAAGATTTCCACGGGAGGAAAAATGAATCTGATAAGAGCCGACCAATGGTAGATTGAGAGACCGCATGAAATGAGCCTATCTGTTAGATTATCATTCGTTATATCTTATCAGACCCATTTTCCTCCCATGGAAATCTTATTGGAACGCACCCCAGATCAAATGGTCTTCACTTTTTTGGCAGTTATATTGTAATGAAGTGCTGACATGAGTGCCACTAGCTGGAAGTGACATTCTGGCTGGTATCGACTTCAACAAAAAGAAACTGATTTGGAGAAGGAGACAGAAAGCGGTGTCATGCGTCTTTGAATAAGTCGTTACCTTCCTTTTTTCTACCAGTGGTTGGCTGAATCAAAGAACAGTTTTCCAGATCCAGCTGCAAAACTTTGAAGTTGAGTATCCTGGACAAATTTTTACTCAAGAACACTTTTGTATGTATTAATTTGGAGATTTGATGAAAATACTAAGAGCCATAGTGCCCCGTGGTCGTCAACTGTGGTACTTTTCAAAATATTGGTTCAGAAAAAAAGAAATTAGCTCCACTGAGAAAATATGATGCCCTATCTATTATGACATCTTCGGCGGTTTGCTTGAAGAATAATGAAAACATTTAAACACGGTCATTTAGCAATAAAGATTCTCATTGAAAAAAGCAAAAGAACAAGACAGCCACAATCTGGCAAAAACCAGAAACGGCATTAGATAGAGGGCATTTTGGCATTCGAACGGTATATCACACTTGGCTGACGGACGAACTCCAGGATTTCGGAGTAAATTGACACAAACGAGTGGCTGGAAGCAATCGAAACAACTCAATGCTTGTGCTTACTTCGTTGTAGAATGCTCTACTGACGGAAAATATTCCATATATATTGCACATAACAGTAGACGTCCATCATCCACACTATTTCCAACATTAAAATATAAAAGCAGCCTTCCAACGAATGGCCTTTCGTTGGCCAAGAGCATTGCATACGTGGTTAGAGCACTGATAGTAAGATCGCATTGCTTCTTAGTCAGGCTTGGTCTAGTAGATGCACGAGGCGCGATCATTGCGGCGGGCCGTGCTGCGGCGTTCTAGACTCCTCCGGCAAGCTGGGCTCCGATCGCGCACGACGTTCTACCTCCCCAGCCCCGTCCATTCAGTTGACTAAATTCCACGAAGAGACTATGTTGACTACAATCCAGCGAACTGACGATTTTTAGATTTTTAGAGGGAAATGATGACGCTTTAACAAGTCACGCTAGTCACGCTGTTTTTGCGAATCCCTCGAAAGTTTTTTGCATCCGCAGCAATAATGAAGCTGAACATCAGATAAGTCAAGGGAATTCTAAACGCTTCCATAGCTCAGGGGAGATAGCTCAGTTCAAGTCGCGAGCTGTGTGAGAATAAAAATTTTTGTCATTCCAAGGGAGGCTAGTGGAGACTGGGGATAACTCTAGGAAATCGTACAAGAAAAGAAACTGAGTACCAATCATGGCCTAAGTTCCACAAAGAAAAGTATATAAGGTTTGAAAATACTTTTAGATTAGGAAGTAATATTGTGATTTCATGCAGATTCATATGATACCAAATGTCAGTAATCAAAAACGAAAAAAAATGAGGTAAGGTCAAAGGGTGCGAATAGGAACCACACACAGAAGCAAACGTGATAGCGAAACAATTGGGAAAATACGAACTTGCAGGTAGGATCACGATCAACATTCACAGGCAGCGATCCGGTTCTCGTTGGCGTAAAAGCTCGAAAACTCACGCGTAGATCGCGAAATTGCCTCGTGAAGAGGAAGTATAGCTGAAAGTGGAGGTGATTAATTTCATATATCGTCCATCACTGGATGAGGGATCGCCGCGACGCTGCTTGGCGGGAAAAATCGCGCGCGGGAAAACGAAGGGAGAGTGGCTATTGATCGCGCAATTTTTCCCGCCAAGCAGCGTCGCGGCGATCCCTCATCCAGTGATGGACGATAGCTCACTCGTGGAACAAAAAAGCTAGTCTTATTCACCCAGATAAGACCTGCCCTCCAGTCAACTACTTCATTTCCGAATTGAATAACCCGTTATATCTCGCAAAAGAGCTACTCACCATAGGATTTGCAAATGAGTTGATGTTGAAGAGAAGGTTAATGCAGTCTTTGAGGAGCACGAACAATTCCGAGTCAGCGTATTTGGATTGGTCAACAAAGCGAATCGCAAGACCACCTAAAAAATCATAGATTGCACTTTTTGTCCACGGTTTCTGCACATGTAGGTTAGCTCAATCAGCATGTTGGGTGGTGGAGAAGGGTTCAAAAGCTAAATGGAAACGGTGACAAACCTGTGTGACAAAAGAAGAATAGGCTGACAATTGAGATCAGCAGTGTTACAGAGCGTCGTTCTTGGGCGAGCCGACTCTTGTGGTCGAATGCAACTCGTTGTGCAGAGATATGCGAAAGAATTCGAAAGTTCAACACTGACAATAAAAGCAGTGGCCCAAGGTATACCAGTACAGGATAGAGGAAGTGGTCGAACTGGAAAGACGCATAAGAAATATTCGAAATGTGGTTTTCTCCGTAGATTCTCAGTTTAGCATAGGAATCAATTTGGAACCCCTGCGTTTTAATCTTGCGATCTCCTGAGGAGGCGCCGGAATTGAGAAGCGTGCATAATAACAAGTGATATTAAATTTAGACCCAGTAGCCGAGAAACTAATTAGCACTGCGAAGACCGCCGTAGAGGGCGTGGCGTCATTTCAAGTGGGAATCGCCTGCGGGATTCAATGACGCGACCACAATCGCAGTCCTGGGTTTGTAGACGGAGTTTTACGGCCATGGAATAATCCAAAGATCAGCATACTATTAGCAACTCGAGTTATTTTAAGAAGTCGTGCAAACCCCTGGAGATCTCGGGAGACAAAGTCAGGAAGCTGAGAAGATAAAGGAACAAGATTACAGGAAAATGTGAATTCTGAGACATACCACTCGTCTGTAGGTCTCATTGTACGCGAGTTCAGACGGTTCATGAAGTAGAAATTTACGCGTCGAATTGTCGACGTCAACCCACTGCCACCGGAACTCGGCCCATTTGAAGCCGTTAAATACCAGTGCAGCAACGGCTATGGCTAGCAATGGATAGAATGGCCGAGATGGTGAGTACATAGACGACAGCGGCCGAAGAATCGCCTAAAACCAGCAAGTATTGATTATATCGATTCTTCCACGTGAATAGCATTTTTTGAAACTTCTCAGAAGAGGAAACAGTTGCGCCGGCTAGAAAGCAAATTTCCAAACCTAAGGAATACTTGGGCGATAGTCAGATCGCTTCGCTCCTCAGACTTATCGACACCGCGACACTACTTCTAAGGTGAAATACTCGGATATGAAATACGGCGCAACATTCAGGAACAGTTATGCTGAGTGTCAATCGAAATCGCATGTCTCCTAGGGTACAACTCGCCCTGCTATGCGATGTCGCGACCTCAAGCGACAGAGGACCCCCTTCTGCCATTTCGCATCACTTTCGTGATGTCCCAAGACCATTCCCGATCTTCTGATGTGGCATCCGTTCCAGGTTTTTGAGCCGTTAAACCATCGAGAAGAACACTGGTGGAAGTGCTAACTTGACCCTAACTTGAGTCAGCTCCTAGGTGGGTCACGAGTAACATATGGAATGTTTTCATCAATCCACAGCCCGCAAAACTTCTCTTACCGCCAGGCTATCAAAAGGTCTTTCCAGTCACTGAGCGCACCTTTCAAAAACGGTTTCAGTAGCGGCCGGTCCCGCAGCAAACAACGCAGCCTGTGTCGAATCCGATTGATTATAGAACGTGAGGTCGCATAATGCCGCGCTTCAGGGCAGTCGTTCCCTGTTCTCCTTCGCCCCCAAATAGTTTCATAGGACAGTGCTCATTGCACTGCTTCCCTTAGAACACGGAAGGCGGCAGTACAGCTGGCTCATAAAGAGCTCAAAGCCTGCTGATTGCTCAATTACGTAATACGGTGCTGATAACCTTGCCATGCCTGCTTTTTCGCTTCTACTTATACTCTCGCTCCTACTGTACAGTCTCGTCGCATATTAGTTCACGACAAAATCCTCGACAACGTCCTGTTGATACAAAACTCAAGTTCGCTACAATTACCGTTTCAAAGAATAGTGCAAGCAACTCAAAAATGGGGAAACTGAAGAAAAAAGAGTAAGCCTGGAAAGTGAGAAAAGGAATAAGAACTGGTAAACGGGAAGTTAGCAGATACCTTATGGCGTTGAATGGAAATATAGCAAATGGTCCATATGCTGGCACAGTTGAAGGCTAATAGTAACGGCGAGAGCATTCCTGTTGATACATACGCGATTTGGCCTAAACGCTTTGAATAAGTGTTGGCCAACTGTCAGTGGACATCTGAGCCACGGAATAACAGATGTACGGACGTTCAAGTCACTCGTACCTAGTACGCCGAACCGATCGGCTTGAGTAAAATCGTGCAAGGCGGGAACGAAGAGCACAAAGAAAGTCAGCGTGAGCTGAAGTAGATCACAGATAGACAGCACGATCAGCGCCGGCACCAGCGGATGCGATCGATGCGATGTGAATACCAGCAAGCAGCACATGTTCAGTATCGCACCTGAAAGATAGTTATGTATTAGAAGAACGTTCAAGATCTGACCCCCTGGAAACCGTTTTTAGCAATTTCTGTCATCAATCTGACTGAATCCTGTGCTTCGGATCTGAGAAAACAAGGTATCAGTCAATATTTATATCTTGAAGATTGAAGTAACGAGATAGATGTGTCACGAAGAGGTTTGTCTGAAAAGTTGAACAATCAACATATCGTCCATCACTGGATGAGGGATCGCCGCGACGCTGCTTGGCGGGAAAAATCGCGCGCGGGAAAACGAAGGGAGAGTGGCTATTGATCGCGCAATTTTTCCCGCCAAGCAGCGTCGCGGCGATCCCTCATCCAGTGATGGACGATAGCAACGATTTTAGATGCGCTCAGATATTCAGGGATGGGGGTCCCGGGAACTTTACCCAACTCAGTTCGGAAACGTTCTTTTCGCCAGAAAAAGGGCAACTCTGAAAACGAAGGGATGTGTCAGAGAGGAGCAACAGACTGAATAAAGTGCAGATGATGTTCCTTCACGTAAACAGCCAGCTTCCCATGAGAAAAGCCTTCTATCACCGACATGAGCAAGCATGCTTCCTCTGTCTTCATAAGTATGGTCGATCACTGGTCGAGAGAGCGCCGCGTCGAACACATGTGGCACGCACGCATGCGAGAAGGTAATGATCCTATCACTACCTCCTCGCTTGCGTGCGTGCCCCATGTGTTCGACGCGGCGATCTCTCGAGCAGTGATCGACGATAAGCATATCCATATCAACGGATGCCCGACAGTTTTGATGAGATACGCTGCCCATTTCGGTGGAGAATGTAGCGCGCCTGTACCTATCAGCGTCAGTTCAAGCTAAGGAGGTGGAGTATTACTGCTGTCCCGATTTATAAAATGCTGGGAAGGTACCAAAAGGGCGGACTAAGTGGGAAGGATGAAAACGATCCAAGTACTCTTGCTCGAAGGATAATGTGTTTGCACAAGGAAGCTTAGAATCCAGCGTGAGGTGGATGACTCAGATATCAGCCCTTAAGTAAATTTAAAGTCTTCTATCCAAGGAAAGGTCTTCTCATGGAAGATTTCGACTCACCAACTAAACACACAATTGGATGAATCCAGAGGTCCAGAATACAACCACAAGTCCGCAGAGTGTCCTCCTCATGCCAACACATGGCTACGTCTTTTTTCTGAAAGTCAGCTGAGTTTACCACGAGAAATGAAATTGAAGAAAGCGCTTTAATGTGGCTCGACGAGTTGATCGAAAACAAATGAGGTGTGACTACACGAAGAGATGAATAAAAGATTACTGCCACACATCGAGAAACCATAGTAAACAAAAGCATTTCTCAACATGCTGCGAGCGGGCGTGAAAAAAAAACAACGAGCAAATTGGCGAAGAAGGGCGAGAAACTAAAATATCTGCTAACAACCATACAAAAGCCAAACAGTTTCTATAATGAGCTTGGCACATCGAGAGGATTTATGATTTACTGTTGAATACACTTAGTGGAAGTGAAATCAACAACAGAAAACGGACAGCTGAGGATTCACACACAAAGACCAAATTCTATATAAACTCGGATTCCAATAGTAAAAGCTCTGACAGACTGCATGAAGTACATACTTGAACTAGAATATTCCATCTTCACATCATGGACTTCAATTGAGTCTTCGAATATTTTTCAGCGTTAAATTATGTGCACGCGGAAGATTTCGATACAAAAAAAGAATGATCACAATGAAGAGACTGATGGAAAATGTAAAAAAAAATGTGAGTGTTGTTGAGCACTAAACTGGGGCTACAGCTGAGATACAAGTCCGAAATCAGGCCAAAAGGGGCATGCGACTTTCCTTCGGGTGCCTGAGAGTTTTTGACGTATTGTTTCTGAATACCGAATATATAGAACAGAAACACTCAACTCCCACGAAGGACATCGTGACAAACATCAAGGGCTAGAGAGGTGAGCGTAATTGTATTGAGAGTCCTCAAGGCTGCTGATGCAGTTTTAGTCGGGCTCCATTTTCGACTATTTAGCAGCGCTTGCTCGCGTCCACTAAGAACGGAACACAGTAACTGCAAACGCTTCGTGTTGCATACACTAGACTGAGTGAGACGGTTTTCTCCTAAGGGGGGGTACGGGGTATGTAAGGTGAAGGTGTACTCGAATAAGAAAGAAAAAAATTCAGAAAAAAACATGAAAATAGTACTGTCGCGAGATTAAAGAAAGGTGCACATAGCCTAAGAGGGCCACAATGGCAGCTAGCACATTTGGAAATAATTTCCTTGAAAAGTAAACGGAAATCGAGCACAGGAAGACTGCGGGAGAGAAAAAGTGTTCTTTTGCAGCACTTGCCTCAATTCTCCTTATTTTCAGACATCCCCTCCACTCAGGGATCACAAGCATACCCTTGCTCATTTGTTTTAGTGTGGTAGGAATGGACGCTCCCGGATTTCCGACCACGGTATGGATACCCTGGATTCTTAGGAAATCTAACATGTGCTAAAAACGTTCCCTGAATTCCCTCAAGGGGTTGGAACTTCTGAATGGGCGAAACGTCGAAGTGAGTGCAAATTTTTAGATCCACCAATATCGGATACCTCTTCGGAGCTTCATGACATAAGTGAATAGAATGATAAATTTAGGTGATACCGAGATTACTGAAAAAAATGTGGGCTGACTTGCATTGTTTCTAAAGCAGTGTAATGGTAGACAATGCGCAGATGCTTGCTGATACTAGTTCTTAATTTCCTTGTTTAGTCCCGAATGGCATACGTGAGAAACGAGTGAGGATTCGCAAGTTGTTGTGAGAACTCACTGTCTAGCGAGTTGAATCATTGAATGAGTGCAGATAGCATGCCGGCGAGCTTTTCATGGGATACAACAACAGCTTAGATGAACTATGGTGGAGAGAATCTCCACTTGGAGACATTGGGGGCAAGTTCTCGCCTAGCTACTGCGGAAATGTTGATCAAATACCTACCTATCCCAGCTTGAGGGTTCAGATCACATTCTCGCAGAAACGACTTCCCATTCAACTTCATTG
This sequence comes from Aplectana chamaeleonis, assembly GCA_029168955.1. Classification (NCBI taxonomy): domain Eukaryota; kingdom Metazoa; phylum Nematoda; class Chromadorea; order Rhabditida; family Cosmocercidae; genus Aplectana; species Aplectana chamaeleonis. The sequence goes on from JAPDOI010000747.1 coordinate 288,860, forward strand.
CGGGTTATACCAACAGTCGTGATACTGAGGGCAGATGCAAACAAAAATCTGACAGGTGTTCGCAATACAGCAAAAGGATAAGAGTCCGAATTCTCAACCCTATGCCGAGTTGATGGTGCTGAATCGATGTGCAACCTGAGTGATTCGTACACTTTCTTACCTACACGATCGAAAATAAACATTCTACAGCGCCACAGAGTGAGAACTTTGCAAAACAAATGCGTGACGTGTTCCGCTACGCATCTGTTCAGTTATATCGAACGAATCGCCTGCTAAAGACGGGATTCAAACGCAATAGCTCTATGCTCCATCATATGTTATTCCGAAGCCATACGACGATGTATACGATTATCTTTTGTTCACAACAAGGCGAGCCGACTAGGGGGGGAGGAGGTGGTGTACTGAGTATTTCTCAGCAACGATGTGTATCAAAGTAATCATTCTGCTTTTGATCGAAGACAGAAACAGCCTCAGCCGCGTTAAAGACACAGTCCAACCTCTGAGGTAATTTTTGACATTTTGGCCCGGTCGCCGTCTATAGCAACCCTGCCCAGCGCGAAATCTCAATTCGATCAAATAAGCGAGAAAAAGCTAG